>VUQI01061300.1:45649-67278 GCA_015106735.1 Paratilapia polleni
CTGTTAGCATACTAGCATTGTTAGCATTATTGTTTTACTCCATTTTTTTTTTTTTTTTTTTTTTTTTTTTTTTTTTTTTTTTTTTTTTTTTTTAGTGGTTTTTTTGGTTTTTTTTTTTTTTGGTTATTTAAGAAGGAATTTTCCACTCTGCGCTGTGGACAGATTCAAGGCCAGTGCTGCAGTAATGCAGTGTTGGAAAGTACATTTACTTGAGGATTATTAGAGGTACTTTACTTGAGTGTTTCTGTTTCCGTGCTAAACTTGTAATATGCCTTATTCCATTGTTTTTCACACCGATACACTTATCTGAAAACTCACTGGTGCTTAAAATTTAATAAAATAGACTATCTCAGATGTCTATAATAAGGAGTGGTTTCCCTTTAAAATTCTCAGCTGGTTTCATTTAAATAACTGTTTGAGGCCTAGAGCTGAAATTAAAATGCATTATTATATAAATCTATTTATTAAGCTCCCATTACCTGTGCCCTAAAGCACAGCTTGCCTGCCTGGGGTCTACAACAAAGAAAATATTTAGCAAGCATTGAAAAATGTGTTTTTTCTTCTTTCTTACCCCACTGACCATCTTTATTTACACTAAACTTAATCTTTAAATAAACACAAAGTGTAATACATGTAAAGTAAAGTTAAAACCATCTACAACACCAAAATGCTACTAACACACCGATGTATCAGTAATGCAAAAGTTGATACTGTATGAGTTACAGAAACCAGTTTTCTGCAGAAAGCTGTCATTAATTTAATGCTAAGTACATTTGGAGGATAATACACTGGTAAGAATTTAAATGCAGGACTTTTATTTGCAAAGGAGCATTTTTACGTTGATGTATTGGTACTTCTTTAGAGTACTTTTTCCGTCCCTCAACTGACATGTCTCCAGTCTGCAGTTTTATAATCTCTTGGGCAGTTTTTCAGCCACTGGGTGCCAGCGATTATCTCATGCATTCATTAAGCTTATAAAGTATGTTTGGCAAGACGTCTTTTATGAAGTTAGATATCAACTTAGTTTCAAAGTTTGGTGACATTTTCCTCTGTTCGTGTTTGTGATTATATAATAGATCATACTAAAAGCTTTACAAAAGCTAAACTTTTACCACCTTTCTTACCATAAAATGATCATTTGAGCAAAGAGTTTGTGCTCCACACACTGTTACAGTTTCATTGGATGTAAGAAATAACTATTTACTGTACTTGTGGATACTATCCACTATTATTACATGCTACTGACTTGTACTCCATTGCTTGACATCCTGCTGAGGTCTCTTTGCAGATAACAAACAAAAGACTATCAGATGCAATAATGAGCACCCCTGAGATGTTGGTGGAGAGACACTACTGCTACATGTTCCAGTGTTCACAGGGCTCCAGTGTCTGTGGTGGAAATGGCAGAGCTTTACGTGCTGAGCTAGCAAACAGAGCACAGGCAGCAAACACCCAGCACATGTCATCTTTTATTCCTGCCCTGGTGTAAATTGATCACGCTGTTGAGAGGTAAAGAACAGATCTGAGCTCTCTCTCCGGAAATGCTCTCACACATAGTGCAGTTAAGGTCTAGAAGCCACTTCGCTTTCTCCAGCAATCCATTAAGGCACTGGGCCACATTACCATTTATCTTTATGTAGTTTTGGTGTTCCTATATTTATCTTATTACTCATTAAAAAAAATGTCATCTTAAAGTTCCAGTATATTCCTTTTCATAGCAGCAATATACCAACAGTGTTCTGTGAGCACCAAGGTTGGCATGACTTTCATGTGGAATGTCATGTGGTTAGGTTTACTCTTGCTCTCTGGGCATCGGGTTTCTGTGCACACCTGGCTACAACGGGTGTACAGTACATGCTGCATCATGAGGCGACAAAGCTATTTATGAAATGAACAGCCACCACGCTAACCGGACACATTTTGAACAAACTGAGGTAGTGATCAATGAAGACTCATGTGCTGCACCCCAGTCAGGGAGCCACAATGCAGGCAGCACCATAGTGTATATATAGAGATATGAAAATACAGAAAATGCTAATCAAAACTATTGAGATAGATGATAAAGCCAAATAGTAGCAGATGCTACAGTGGACTTTCTTTCATTTTCTTCTCTCTTCTTGACTGTCATCAGGAGAGGATGGCTCTGAGTCTCATGCAGAGACACCAGGCAGTGAGACCAGCGTGGAGAGCCGGTCCTTCCAGACGTGTGCCAACACGGCTCTGAAGGTGCTGGGTGGTTTGCTGATGGTGCTGTGTGTTTCCTCCTCCTGGGTGGGTACCACTCAGGTAGTGAAGCTGACCTTCCAGTCATTCTCCTGTCCCTTCTTCATCTCCTGGTTCAGCAGCAACTGGAACATCCTCATCTTCCCCATCTACTACTCGGGACATGTAGTCACCACACGGGAGAAGCAGACTCCCATACAGAAATTTAGGTAAACCTCCTATAAAAACATTTAAGAGCACAGTTACTCATGAAAAGTACAATATTTGCCCAATGTGATATCTAAGGACATTCCTCCCCTGGAATGAGATATCAATTATCACCTTACCTCAAAAGCTCCAATAGCGGCCCCAAGAGGCTTTGCTGGTGAGTTGGAACTAATTTTAAACCACCTGGCAGTCTGTGAAGAGCCAAGCAACTATCATTTCCATCCTCTAAACATAGTCTTCCAAACAATGAAGCTTTTCCATTCAGAAGCAAAGCAAGACTTTACTGGTGTTTTTCTCTCACAGGGAGTGCAGCAAGCTCTTTGGAGAGGATGGAATGACTCTCAAGCTTTTTGTAAAGAGGACAGCACCGTTCTCTATCCTGTGGACACTGACCAACTACCTGTACCTCTTAGCCTTGAAGAAACTGACCGCCACTGATGTCTCTGCCCTCTACTGTTGCCACAAGGCCTTCGTCTTTCTCCTCTCATGGATTGTCCTCAAGGACCGGTTCATGGGTGTTCGGGTCTGTATGAAAACAACAATTACACTGTTTATTATTTGTTTAATGCTAGTTTTTCTTACATAAAAATGTGGTATTTATGTATCTATGTGCAGATTGTGGCTGCCATAATGGCCATCACAGGTATTGTCATGATGGCTTATGCTGACGGTTTCCATGGTGATTCCTTTGTGGGTGTGGCATTGGCTGTGGGTTCAGCTTCAACTTCAGCTCTTTATAAGGTCAGACTCCCAAGCACATTCCAGTCTGAATTACGTTTGGTTTCTGTTTCTATAGTGTCAACTGCAACTTTGTTTGCTCACCATCCAGGTGCTGTTCAAGATGTTCCTAGGCAGCGCCAACCTTGGAGAAGTTGCTCATTTTCTTTCCACCATGGGCTTTTTCAACCTCATCTTCATCTCCTGTGTGCCCCTCATCCTGTACTTCACTAGGGTAGAGCACTGGGGCTCACTGTCCTCACTGCCCTGGGGATACATGTGCGGACTGGCAGGACTGTGGCTGGGTGAGAGTGCACATACATCCAGATGATGATGAACATGTCTTCACCGACATATACAAACCATTTTGGATCATTTTAAGGCTTTAGTATAACTACTGTTGTTAATTTCTAATAATTTCCATCCGTCATTGGGTGCATACAATCTTTATATGCAGTTGTGTGCATATGAATGTAAAATCTGTAGGCAAAAGGCAATATTTGTGGTAATGGAAACTTTCTGGTTTCCATTTGTAGTTTGCTTTTAGTGCCAGTAGTACAGTAAAATCACTTGGAGTAGGCTGCTTGTTTGCAGATAAACAAAATGGAATCTCAGCTGTCGCCTGACAACAATTTAGCTTTTTATTAGCTTTTTGAAATGTATGTGTATACGTAAATAATGGCAGGTAGAAGGAAGTCTTACATGGATATCCATTATCCACTTTCCAGATAACCCGGCTACACCAGAAGCTACAAAATAGTGGCAGCCATCCCCAGTGGCTGGGTCAGATAACTAACTGATGGGTTCCCCGATTGTTGGATCTTTAACATGTCAGAAGATAACAAAAAAATGCAATTACTATTCATTATTGTTTGATCAACAGTCTGAAATACTGAAATTATGCTAGCAGTCTTTGCTGTACTTTGTCAGCATAATCATGCTCAAAAAATTACAAATTACCATGCAACAGTGTTTATAAAGTCAGCAGAACATCCTCTGAGCATCACGGATGTCTGTGCAAAATTTCACATCGGGCCCTTATCGATGAAATTCACCTGTTTCAGATTGTCGTCGTGTATACCTTAAACTTCTTCTATGTCTTTTACAGTGTTCAACATCCTGGTCCATGTTGGTGTGGTGCTGACTTACCCCATTCTGATTTCTATAGGGACACTGCTCAGTGTGCCGGGCAATGCAGGTAAAGTTTCTATTATCTGAAATTTACTGATTATTTTGCTGTAAAACAATATGATTGTAAAAGTGGGAGTAAAATGCCACACATACTGTGGTCCTGTATTGAGAGGACAGCACTTAGGGCCAATGTAGCAAACAGATTACACAGCAAGTCTGCCTCTTTCATCCTGGAAACCCAATCATCAGTGTGCCTTGACAGATCCTGCAACTATCCTCTCGCTAAGGGAGGATCAGGTTCCCAAGGCGACACTAAATGCCTGCAGACGAGTTATTTTCTTTAACCATGATGGACTGCATGAAGGTCAGTGGGTTACGGCAACCTGTCCCAGGGCTCCAGACCGCAAAGACACAGAGGATAAAGTGGATTGCTTGTGCTGATTATAAGCCGCATTTGTTACACTCATCCCCTACAGCCGCAGTGTCCTGTGGTTTATCTTACTTTATGTAATTAATCTCAATTTGTTTTTGTTTCTCCCCCACCCTGCACACCCTTTCCCCATCCTGCTCTTTGGCTCCCTCTTTTGTTCCCACCTCTCTTTTTTTTTCCTCACTCTAGCTGTAGATGTTTTGAAACATGAGGTGATCTTCAGCGTGGTGCGACTGGCTGCCACCTGCATCATCTGCCTGGGCTTCCTGCTCATGCTGCTGCCAGAGGAGTGGGACTCAGTCACTCTGCGGTTCCTGGCCACCATTGCAGACAAAAAGTCGGAGGAGCACGGTGAGGAGCTCACAGAGTCCAGTAGCCACACTCGAAGCCGTAGTCGAGCAAACGGCACTGTCTCCATTCCCTTGGCATGACGTGGCTCTGATACTAATCTCTGTTAACCATTCTGGAAGCCCCACATTTCTCTGCAGCCCACACTGGAGGTGTGGTGGGATGCTCAGTCCATATGGACTCATCTATCAGGAAGTGAGGAAGTAATGTCTTGAACTTCAAACTTCACTCTGGAGATGTACCTCTGTACATCACTTCAAGGGAGGAAATTGAAAACATTTATGGATCATGCAACTTGAAAGAGTTGAAAGTGTTATTTACTTTCTTGAAATACTTGCCATGCTCCATCCCTCGCACGCACCCAAACCAAGAGCTGACTGGCTTCCCTTGAGATGCTCTGCAGACTGTATTCTGTGAATATAACTATCAGCAGGGCCAGTTTGGCTCAATCTTATACATATTTATGATATTTATTTAGATCTGTATCAACAAGAGTAATAATTTTAAAACTTACTGAATAGTATTATATAGAAGAATGACAATTATACTATGCTTAATGTACAGGACCTTTTGTTTTTTTATAATAAAAGAGTTAAAACCCACATAAAAGCTGTATATTCCTCATCTAACTCAAAACCACATGTGTCTGTTTAATGATAGTTTGGAAAACTTCTAGATTTATACATTTATTGCCCACATCACAGTTGAAAAGGATTCATACACTGATAATGCTGCTGAAAAAGCTTCACATCCCAAAGAGCAAAGCAACTTCTTCACTGTGTCTAACCAGATTGCAGTATGCTAATCAGCTCTTAAATGAGCTCATGTGTTTGGAGATTTTGGTAGTTCTGGAGGGGGTTTCATTCTTCATTGGAAATGTACATTATATACCTGATTATCCATTAAAGACCCTCTTTATGGACAAGGAAAAACATTACAAACAAGGAAAAGAGGAAACATAATGAAGAGCAGCAAAAGAACACATACTGTATCTGTAGAATAGAAAACAACAACACATGAATTAGAAAATCAAAGTCTGTATTTTCAACAGCTATTATTAGGCTTGTATTGTAGAATGAAAAAAAATGTTTTTAACTATTTTATGCAAATAAATGCAAAAAAACATGGAAATGAATCAGCAGTGTAGAGAAACCCTGAATTACATTATCAGTATAATAAGACATTTTTATTCCAACTGAATCTCCTCCTCTACCATCACCTGACATATTACATCTTGACTACATAATATTAGCCAAGACATATTTGAATTTAAAGTAGGTTTAATGTTGCTTCTCTAGTTTACATGTCTGAAAAGATAGAGCATATAAGAATGTATCTGAAGCAGACTATTGTCCTTTTGACCATATACTACTCGCATCATGGACAAGTATTTTTAGCAGAACTAAGTAGTGTGATTCATTCAATATTAGTATTCTGTAAAGTGCGTCGCATTGATTAGCAGTGACGACTTTTCAGAATTATCCTCTTTAAGATATATTATGCAGTCCTTTTCTGTGCTTTCTGTGCACTTAGCTTTCACACACACACATACACACAATATGCAGAAGATTTACAATTAACTGTAATTTTTCCCATTTCACAGATACACACAATTAATGGAAAAAATGCATACATGTCTAACAATGGTCAAAGCCCACAGGACATGGCTGCCTATAGAGCATAACACTATGATCTTGTCACTGTGATTTTCTAGTATCACATAACATGGTGGAAAAACTGAATTCTCACCCAAATAGTGCTATTGAGATGATGAATGTCTCAGTGGAATAATTTTTCAGTCTCTCCACATTCCTCACACTCACACACATACTCCCAAGAGTCACACCACAGTGCTGTTATGGTGGAGTGCAGTCAGTGAGTCGAGACCTCTAATGAAGCATTTGCTGAGATGACAGTTTCAGCTAAACAGTTATGGTGGCATTTTAACATATTAAAATAAATTATATAGAAGAAGCAAAAGAAATTGCAGTGTTCAAATTGTACTTCCATAATGGCCACTGGCAGCCAGCTGGAAGCTGATAAAAGGCATTAATCAGAGGGTTGTTTTATGATGAATGTAAAATACTGCTTTAGCTGCAACAACAGAATTTTGTACACATTAAATGCATCCAGTCATGTGAAAAAGAAAGTTTTCAGGACAGGGCTACATAGAGTCCTGTACACTCTTACTGCTTCCATATGAATTTAGAGGGTAAGTAGCAGCTAGGTCCTACTAAACAAATGCACTTGTTTTGTTGTTTTTGATCATCGGCAAGTGTAACCACTTCTATAAAAGCAGAAGTTTTGGCAATTTGCTGATCAGCAAACTGATCAGCAAATTCATCCCAATGTCAGACCATGCAATGTTAAGAGAAATTGCAAACAAAACCAAGACCTACATCTCAGACTCTACAGGGCTCAGTTAGCATGTTAAATGTTGAAGTTCATGACAGAACAAACCACAAGACTTCTGGAATAATGTCCTTTGGACCAGAACAGAGTGGAGATAATGCAAAGTGCCCCATTTGGCAAAAAGGTAACACAGCATATCAGCACAAACACCTCATACCAACTGTCAAGCACGGTAGAGGAGGGGTGATGATTTGGGCTTGACAATGAACTCCTCTGTATACCGAAGTATTCTGGAGTCAAATGTAAGGCCATCTGTCTGACAGCTAAAGCTTGGCCCAAATTGGGTCATACAACAGGACAATGATCCCAAGCTCAGCAGCAAATCTACAACAGAATAACTGAAAAAGAAAAGAATCAAGATGTTGCAATAGTCAAATCAAAGTCTAGACCTTAAATTGACTGAAATGCTGTGGGGAGACCTTAAGAGAGCCGTGCATAAATAAATCCCCACAAATGTCAATGAAGCAATGTTGTAAAGAAGAGTGGGCCAAAATTCCTCCACAATGATGTGAAAGACTGATAGAGTTGTACAGAAAACAATGACTTCAAGATATTGCTGCTAAAGGTGGTTTTACAAGTTTTTGAATCATGGGGTGTACTTAGTTTTTTACAGGATTGTACAGAGTCCTGTGTCCTTTTTCACATGACTGTACATAGGGGGCTGACAAAATAAGCATGTATGTAAAGACAGAATTACAGAACTCAGCTACAATATAATCTAGACAATACACCATAATCTCAAATAAATAAATAAAAACCTAAAAATAAAAAAATCTACAGTACGCTTGCAGCTCCCAGATTTTATTTTTGAGTACAGTAAAACTTTGAGCTAAATGCTAAAATCAGCATGCTAATATGTGCACAATAAAAATGACATGCTGATATTTTGGCAAGTATGTTCTTAGTTTAGTATTGTTAGCCTGCTATGGTTTAATAATTTACAGTAAATACAGCTAGTGCTTCTGGAAATGTCAGCAGGTCTGAAGAACATTCAGGTATCCAAAGGCTAAATTTTACTGTTTTAGTTGAGGTATTGCACCAAAATTTTTTAGCAAAAAACTACCTACCTCAAGGTGGCGCTATAATCCTGCCTATGGGTACCATGTATGTCTTTGAAAAATCACACTGGGTAGTTGTTTGCCACAATATTTCAGTCAGGACTAAAGTTGTGCACCAGCACACTGTTAGATTGTCACTGCCATCCCAGGAGCCATGCCACTAGTGTGGCTGATAACCAAAACAATACCAGCCACAAAAACAAACAAAAAAACCCCCCAAAAAAACATAATTTATACCAAGCACAGAAAAACTACTACTTTCGCATGCAGTCTAGTATGAACCATGATTGTAGCTGTTTTTCCATCCCCTGTGCTTTTATGAGCTCTACTGGAGTCATATTTTTCAGTCAGAAAACAATTTCCCAATAAACCTGGCTCTCTCTCTGCTCCCCTCTGGGCTTTCAGATAGCAAACGGAGTGCAGGAAAAAAAAAAAACAGGCTCTTTCAAGCATTAACTTATGAGTTACAAAGTAACCTGTAGGGAGAGTTGCCATAGAAACCTAGCTCATTATAATGTGAAAGTCAAGTTGGGATGGAGGATACACCTACTCTTTTAACCACTTCCAAAAGTGTTATTGCATTTTTACTTTGGCGCCACACAGCAACGCTTCAGGACAAACATTAAGTTTGAAACCAGTGAAGATGTGAAGACCACTGGATTTGCTTGGAAGCAGCTGAAACAAATGAAGCAAATTGGAGAGACTCTTGAAAGTAAAGTTACTGACATTTTTATAGGACGGGGCAAAAACCAACAGAAATATTAACAACACAAGTGGATCTACACTGGCAGAACCCTAAGATCATTAAAAAGGTGAGCCTGTTATTATAATTAACACCCAACTTTACGACAGATATTGTAACTATTTAACTTTAAATATATAACTTGGACTGAGAGAAGTATTTAGTGAGTGTTAGCAGGACAATGGGCTCCACAGACTCCAGACCAAGACTGCATAAAGTTGTCCCATATAATAGTTTGCAAGAAAATGCACAGAAGCCAAAACCACAATGGACAGTCCCTTCTCTGCCACACACTGTGGAGCTGCCACCAGGATCTGTGGGACAGAAAAGAGCAGCCTTGCCTCCACTGAAGCAGGAAATAACACTTTCTTTGCTTTCAGGTTAGTATGTGCCAAATTTAATTCCCAGTTATGATTTATTTGTTTTGTTACTCATCACTGTGTTACGGTGTTACTGTGTGATACTGATTATGTCTGTGTGTGTGTGTGTGTGTGTGTGTGTGTGTGTGTGTGCTGTAAGAACTATGCTTTGAAGGAACCCTCCCTTTAAAACAAAGCAACAGTTTAAGCATCGCTCATTCTCATCCACCCAGAAGACGTAGGTTAGCTTGGCGAAATTTGCTGCCTAATATATTTAAATGTAACAGACTATTGCTGTTGCCTGGTTCATTTTTAAAACATTTCTCATCTGTTCAATCCTGTGCTGGGACTCTGGGAGACATCATTTTGCATTATTGTTTCTGACTGGTTGTGATTATTACCCAGACATCGCGTCATTATCTCTCCTCAGGCACTGCAACCATTGGCCCTTCAAATTGGCCACACAAGCGCTGCCAATCAAATTGCCATGGTAATAATAAAAAAAAAGTATCACTACTAACCACCCCACTATCACCCTCATGCCATCTCAAAATCCACTAAGGAATTTTGATGTTTGCTGTAGGGCAGGGACCTCACAGATGGGGATGTCCACCAGTTTTTTACAACCGGCCACACTGGCACCAGCAGAGTGATTCAGGTAAAGCATCTTGATAAAGTATGGAAGAGATGAAGTGCATCTATAACATCAATAATTCAGATCATACATTTTTACACCGAAACAGTGTGCAGCGGTGCTTAAGAGAGAGAGTTAGAGAGGGGAGAAAAGATGGGGTGGAAGGGAAAGGATGGAGAGAGAGGCAGCTGTGAGTCTGAGCCCTTCCTCTGTTCTCCCAGTGGATCTGATTAAAGTGGCAGTAGAGTGGAAAGTGGGGTGGTCTACAACCATAACTGGCCCTCAACGGGATCAATTTTTAGGCTACAGAGAACAGAAAAGCCCCCACTATGATGTACAAACTTGTAGACACAAACAAAAGCACAGACATAGAAAATCATGTGACTCTTTCTTTAGAGTGGTTTGCTTTAAACCCATCAACAGCTCTTTCATCAAATACAAATCACAATTTACGAACAATGCAGATATATATTTGTAAATATGTGTTTTTGGAAGTGATGTAATGATTCATCATTTCCTTTATTTAAGTATAAATTTCTTTATAGCAATGTGAAAATTCTGAACATTTAAAAGCACATAAGTATTGTTATTGCCTATTGCCTAAAGTTACTTAAAGTCTCAAAGGTACTTTCTCATTTTAAAGTGCTTTATTTAAAACATCTATTGTGTTATTAGATTGTGAAGGCACTGATTGTTAATACTGATACTGGATAATCTGACACATCCGTGCATCAAACATTAAACCCAATGTTTATATATATATATAAAGGTCCTTAGGCAAAACCCCCTTACGCCACCTGCCTACCTCGGATATGAGTGGTACGTATACTGATAGAGTCATGCCGGCTCAGACGTCGCCCGGATTAACAAGGTCTGCGCCAGATTTTGGGGAACCAGGACAATCTGACGATAAGTGGGCTACTGGAACACGGAGAAGGCATAAATGGACAAGAGATGAGAACAGGGAACTGTTGGAATGCTACTACACATGTAACGCTAGCGAAAGAGGTTACATGAAGAGGATACTCGGGGCAGTGACCCCCAAACTGGGAGAGTGGCTCCAGCAGATTCTGGGAACGACATCTGAGATCTCTGTCCAGAAGTGTGAAGTCCTAGGAACAGGTAAGATACTGCGCAGGACCCTCAAGCTCCCAGGCCTCTGGTGAGAGGAGCTTGAAGGATGGGCGAGTGGGGATTTATATATATATATATATATATATATATATACACACACACACACACACACACACTATATTGCCAAAAGTATTCACTCACCCATCCAAATCATTGAATTCAGGTGTTCCAATCACTTCCATGGCCACAGGTGTATAAAATCAAGCACCTAGGCATGCAGACTGCTTCTACAAATGTTTGTGAAAGAATGGGTCGCTCTCAGGAGCTCAGTGAATTCCAGCATGGTACCGTGATAGGATGGCACCTGTGCAATCCAGTCATGAAATTTCCTCGCTACTAAATATTCCACAGTCAACTGTTCGTGGTATTATAACATAGTTGAAGCAATTGGGAACGACAGTGGTAGGCCACGTAAAATCACAGAGCGGGGTCAGCGGATGCTGATGTGCATAGTGCGCAGAGGTCGCCAACTTTCTGCAGAGTCAATAGCTACAGACCTCCAAACTTCATGTGGCCTTCAGATTAGCTCAAGAACAGTGTGTAGAGAGCTTCATGGAATGGGTTTCCATGGCTGAGCAGCTGTTATATATAATTATACTACATTATACTTCAGTACAGTACTGGAGTAAATTAACTTAGTTGCTTTCAACCTCTAGTTTACTTTACCCTTGGCAGGAGGCTCAGATAGCTCTCACTCAAAAGACTCATCAGCATCAGCAAGCTTACCTCAAAAAAGCCAGGCAGCAGAGAAGACAGAAGGTTGTCTAAACGTTTAATGGTAGGCTTGCAGATTATTAATCTAATACAATCTCTGTCTGAATGTAGTCTATTCCAATATAATGTGCCTTTTTTATTTGGCCTTTTTTTATGGAGATCCAAATGCAGAAGGGATCCAGAAGCTGAAACTAGTGAGAAGGCCCATGGACATCTTCTGGGATGAGACTACAGGAAAAAGGTTAGACCCCAGCTGCCTTCAGGAGCCAAAACCTCTCACTCTCTTTGGTGAAGAGAGGGTGTAACCTGCCCAACAAACAGCTGCTGTGCTGACCAGATGATACAATCAAAAGAATGTGAGATCAAGGACTCAAGCACACAAAAAAGAACCGTTCAACAAACTGGACATGGAGGATGTTTTTAGACAAAAAACTAAGGGACAACTGAAGGCAAAACTGTGCAGAAAACTGAAGTATAATAAACAGGGGTCTTAGGATGTGGACAGGATCTTTAAGCCAAAGTAAAAACACTTTTTGTATTTGGATCAAAACAAAGATAAAAGCTTTAAAACATTAGACCAGGTAATGCTGATTAAGTACTGAAGTAGCTATCGCACCATCAAATTCAAGTTTTAAGAAATCATAGTGACACTGCCTTAGATGTTCAGGGACCAACATTTACTTGCAACATGATCTTTTTTGGGGTTTTTTAGGACATACTCTTTGCTCTGCATTGCTTCCTTGGCTGAGTTCATGGTGCCCTCTATGGGTGAAAGAAATGCACTGAAGTGAGAACATTTGCTGTTTAGGCAGTGACACGGAAGCTCATTTCACCTCCCTACAATATTGACAGCTAACTTCCAAATATAGACTATTTATTTAGTTCAAAGAGATTCAAATTGACTTGCTTTGAGGCTTCTGGTCCATTATTAGACATTCAGTATAAAAATTTGCACCAAAAAATGCTTCAGTGTCCAAAGATTCCCCATTATTTGAAAACAAATGAATACCTCTTCAGGAATAATCAGACTGAACACAGGAAGCTGCTAATTGCACCCTTATTCTTGAAGTGGTTTCCCTGAGGCTAGCTCTTAGCAGACGTACATTGGCTGAGAGGAACTGGACTCCTACCAAACACCTGGAGCCACAGAGGCTTTCAAAAGCCTGGTCCTCAGCCACAGCAAGTTAGATTAACACTACACAGCATGAGGAATTAAATCAGCACAGATACAGGTACTTGTAGTTGTTGAGTAGAACTATTTAAATAAAAGACATGTACTTTGTTAAACATATTAAAGAAATAAAAACTAATATGACTTTTATTGTAATCTGCCACTGGGTGTCATTATTGGGCTAAGGGACACAGGAAACTAAACATCCACAGTGAAGTTGAAAACAGTTTTGGTGTTTATTGCAGATCATTTTTTGCAAAATGCAAAACGTTTTAGTATGAAAACTTCACAATCTTTTAAATTGATTTGTAAATCAAAAATGCTGCTTTTGTCCCATGTGATCTTTATTTTGATGATTATTGTACAAAAGTGTTCATCTCTTTCTGGTATGAATGTATACAAGAGTAAACACAGATTAAATAAATGAATGATTCTGAAAAACAATTCAGTTGAATGCCCAAAGGTATGGACTGAAGGCACTGGAGCAGAGCAACACATTAAATGAGTCCATCTACTTAGCAAGCTATTCAATCAACAAAGCAAAGTCTGCCAGTGAGAGGCCACTAACTGCAGACTTGAGGAGCCAGACTGACCACATATTGCGACACTGAGGAGATTTAGAGTGGCCCAGCTCTTCAAAAAAAACTTCTCCTTTTCCAGTTCGCTAGCCACACACACTGGGCCTTAAAGCCAAATCATCGTGGAGGGGGAGAGCTGAGAGGTCTCGGTGTCTGCCACTCCATACTGCTACATAAAAAGAAGGTGAAGGATGCCGTGTGAGCAATTGGTTCCAATTGACAGAGGATTGGTCATGGTCAGCCTTCTGAGTGGAAATCCACGTGAGAATGTAGCATTTGGACCAGCAAGGGGCACAAGAGGCCAATAGCAGACAATGAGGCCACTCAGAGGAGTCTGGCTGCTGTGGAATAGTGGGACACAATCTCCCCTGATTTAACCCTTCACCAGCTAGTTACTCATTCAACTTAATGCACAGAGGTGGAGCTTGTGCAGTAGAAATGTTATATGCATAGCTCAGGTAATGTACTGATAAACTGAGGAAAACATCTGAAAGCAAAAGCAGTTCTTCAGGTGATTTCATTGCAAATAACCATCAAACCTAAGTGGAGGTGTACTTTGATGATTGTGTCAATAAAGATCAAAACTATTTTCTTTAGGTTGTAGAACAAATGAGTTAAAAACACCTCCTTGGCGACCTCGAGAGGCAACCCACCCATTACCATCCTTGTGACTTTTTCACCAATTAGGCAGGTCCTGCTCACTGAATGAGACCGGCTGCTTTCAAGTCTCAGAGGGCCCGAGGGTCAGCGCTCAATCACAGTCTGGTTGGAGAGTTTGTGTGTCTGAGCTAGCTACTAGTTGACAGGGCAAGGATGGGGTCAAAAGAGGTGGGGGCGAGTGATTGGTATGGGTATGGACTCCTGCCAGCTCAAAAGAGAAGCTTTTGTAGCCAAGACACTGGCCGGAGCAGGCTTGCCTTTCACAGTCCAGCCGCCCCTCTACTCCAGGCCTACAACAGCTGATGACAAGGCCCCAGCTGCTAATTATCCGGCTGATGGAGAGTCACTGAAGTGCGACTGTCAGAGCAAGGGGTGGCCCTTGTGTCTGCAATGGGATATATCTGAGGGAGGCTGAAGACTAGGGAATAAAAGAAGCTGAACTGCAGGTGCAGGTAATCCATCAATACTTCTGCCAGTCGAAGCCTGCATATCGTGAAGTACCTTTGTGCATATGAGTGTTAGATAATGGGTAATGTTTTTCTATTTTCTATCATTTGTGAACTCTCCTGTAAAACAGGATAGCACAAATTAATTTATTTGGGTCATATGTCACTGTGTGTGCCCTACAGTGTTTTCAGTCTCATTAATGCACAGTGCAACATCCACAAAGCCTCTCGTTATGGATTCACGCTACATCATCATCATCATCTGTCCAGAGGATACCGGAGCAGTCCCTGTTGAATTCCATATGTAGTACTCTTTGGATTGAAGTTCTCGGGCTGAGGAGAGGACAGAGAGACCACTGTCAGTGTCACATAAGACAGAGGCAGCAAATATTTTGACACAAAATCTAGCGTAAGCTTACATGTTACAATCCGTGGTTTGGCAGAAGAATAAACCTGCACTGAATGCTGGTCTACGCAACACCCAGACAGTGTTATGTCAGGCACTTTGAAATACAACTGTGAAGAAAACACTGAAATTACTAATCACTTTAGAGCCTGGTGATAATAAATTTCTCACTCATCTTATTACAGATTAGCTCTAAATAAAAAACTGGATCATGTTACATGAGTCTTTTTTATCTTGTCTTATATTAATTTGAGTCATACATAAAGACCATAAAGTGAAGTCCAAGAGGAATCTCTGGTTACTGCCAATTATGACACATAATAACTTACTTTAACATAAGCAGTAAGTTCTGTACAGAGGGGGTCAGAAGGTCCTGGTGTTGGCCCAGAAAAGCTGATCTTGCCCTCCATTGTGACCTCACGAGACTTTGGGAACTTTTGTCCTACATATCATTGAGAACAAAGTAGTTATTCATTTCTTACAGCTGCAGTGAAAGTGATTTTCTTAAGGATGCTCTGGAGCATAATGCTTACCCAGGACCCAGACAAGCAGGTTTTTCTCTTTTGAAACCTCCAATTGTCCATAGCTCACCTTCCCATCTACAACACCCATCTGATCCCTGCACAGTGCACACAGAGCCAGTACGCAAACTTATCATCAGCTATAAACTGTGCTCAATCTAAAACATGTTCTCACTAATAAAATGAATGGGTTTAAAGACATTAATGTTGTACACAGAAGAATTAGAAAGTACAATAATCAATGATTCCCCAATACACATGTGAATATTAGACACTAGAATTGTGTGCAGATATAGGAAATGTGAAAAGTAATGTTAGTCAACATTTTGTGGACATTTCCGCCACATAGTTGCTTGACAAAGTCTGAGAATTGCCACCAGGTTATCACCTGGCTGCTGAAGTACTTGTTTTTACACAGACTGGGAAACACAACTGAATTAGCATTCGGGATGTCACTCACTATAACTCCTAAACATTAGATTAAAAAACGTTTAGAAGAGTTTTTCTACTAAAACTTATCCTACAGGCCTGTATGTATTTGGTTCTTCAACAATTTTTAAACACCTAAAAGGACTCTCAGCAGTTATATTTATGATTGGATCATATTCTACTTTTAAAGAAAGCATAGAGCAAGAGGCAGTAATGATTCTGAACTTCGTGCCGCTTACCTGTTAAAGAATGGCAGGTGTGCATCACAGTACTCAAAACTGTTTTTCACACTCTCATGAAGTTTGAGGGTTACTGACACACGTAGCTGGTTCTCCTCTTCCTTCAACTGGTACGAGCCAAGTATGGGTGGAACAGGAACCTGATGAAAAATTAGGATTTCGACAGAAATCAATTACAACATTAACACATACGCACGGAATTGTAATGCCCATTGGTTTTATGTTAAAATGCATGCCTGAGAAGTATAGCTGCATAGTCTGAAGGGCTCCAGCGGAGGGGAGAAGGGAAACTTGTAAGGCCCAGAGAAAGCCGAGCCATCATAATTATCCACACTGCTGGCAGTCAGGATACTAGAATCCAGAGATGTGACACAGGAATGGACCAGGATGTCCTGCAGTGGAGAACCATTTGGTGGCAGTGACAGAGTCACCATCACATTTGGGAGCACCCCCTCCACTTCACACTGTTGAAAGAAGGACAAATGTAGAATGATCCAAGTAATTTATTTTCAGAAGTTACTTCACTTTTCTCTACACTGTGGACTTACTTTGCATGTCACAGTCCCATAAACATCCCAAAGGTCCTGTCTGCTCGGATTACCATATTGCATGGAGCGTACTGTTTCTATTAGTGCTACATTAACTACAGCTCGACCTCGGTGTATGCCTGTCTTCCAGGCTGGCTGCTTCTGAGTTCCAGCAGAAGCGGGGACCGTGGGTGTAGCAGGTGCCCCTGGTAGTGGCACATCAAGGGGTGTGCCAAGTGGACAAACCTGCAGGAGGACCGAGGGCAACATTGCCAGACGAGAGACAAGCCCATCACTATCAGGCTTACTCCCTGAACCAAGGAGAAAAGTCTGTAGGCCTGCCAGAAGCGTGAGACCCTGTGAGACTGACAGCAGGCTGGCTAGAGGTGGCCGCGGCTCAGGAGGGACATCCACTAAAGGCAGGCAAGCCAGGATAAGAGGCCCTTGTGAAATAGTCAACACCGGCCAAAGTATTCCTTTTCCAGGTCCATCCACATGCAGCTCCAGGGCTGGTGACCGTGGACGGTAAAGGCAGTCGTCTCTGTTTGCTACATAAGACTTGCCTGAGTCTGAAAGGCCCAGCTCAGTGAGCAGAAGCTGCAGGATGGTGCGTTCCTCTGGGACTGCTACATATGAGGAGCCTGCCAGGCTCTTTGCACGGTGCTCCACAGTGGAAAACCTCCTGTCGGGGGACACACAAGACATGACAAAATACAGTCAGCTACAACGCAACATACAACAGCAAAGATACTGTAATGTTAGCTGCTCATCTGTGTGGTAATAATCAGAAGTCACAAACCTTGAAAAGCGTACTGACACATTTTCTCCTTTCTCGTGAGAAATAATCCACAAAGCTCGTACAGTCATTTGTCCGGCTGCAGCAAAGTCCCCAATTTATGAAAAAAATCAGAAGCGTCACAGTTTAATATCTTCTTGTGCATGTGTTAACTTCATTTTTATTCCTCGATGTATGAATATCACTAACGCAGCGACTTATTTCCTGCTGTCGTTGATTCATGTGACAACTACGACCAATCAGCTGACAAATGCGCTTGCGCACTTCCAAGAGGCTGTCCCCACCCTTCTCTCCCATACAGGAAGCTGGATTACCAACCAGCTAGCTGTCAACAAAGGGCAAAACTGTGCGAAACCACCAAATCCATGCAGAAGTCGGCTTTATTGCCGGCTTTGAGTTCCGTCTCCTAGATTGTATTTCACTGCGCCGCTAGCTGAATCTTTAACATGGCAACGACCGCTCATCTGTTCGAGGTAAAATGACAGCGGGTAGCTGTGTTAGCTGTCGGGCTAGCTAAGGGGCTAACTACAATTAACGGTACCCTAACGGTGCGGACTATATTTATTCCTTGAGTGTGTAATTAAGAATTAATAATGACTCAGACACGAGGGAAGATATTGGCTTCATGTCGTAAAGTAGAGAGAAAAGACGACTGTGTATGAGTTGGCTCATTTCGAGGAAATAGCAGTATTGTTGGCTGTTTGTGTGCAATAAAATCGACCCAGGTACCTTTAGTGCATCGGTAACCTTTTACGATTTTCCCCATGTTGTGTTCTTTTAGCATGATTGTTTCTAGGTCCTATTTTGAGGTAATCCCCATTTCCCCCATTGCTCTCTCCCCTCCTTTAGGAGCCCTTTGATGCAGATGAGTACATTGAAAGGTTGGCGTGGAGGATTCCCGGGGGAGGCTCCAAAGGAGGAGCCGAGGCGTTTGACCCCAAAAGGTACTGTTGGTGCTTGTCATTTACATTTGCAGTACGCATCTCTCTACCCTTCAGTATAAGGCCGTAATTTATTAGAATAGCATGCTCCACCTTTTAACCGGGATTCATATGACAGTTTAACTCAAGAGAATATACATTTTAGTTAATATAAAATCTCTTTGCATTCATTAAGCTTTCTTGTCAAGGAAGTAAAGTTTCATTGAGTATTATTAATTATTATAATAATAAATCAGTTCCCAAAAGGATACCTTATTCATAAATTAATACTGCAACTTTTTAAAACGTGAAACTCAGCCTTTCTACTCACCTGGCTGTATAAAGAGTTTCCATAACCATGCATACAATGTAACTCATGCATCATCTTTTCAAACAGTCACAGAAGCTAATTAGACAATGTAGTCAAGAAAATTTTCTCTCTCTAGTCATTAAATGCTAATAAACCAGAAAATCTCTTATATTTTCCTCTCTCAGCAAACATATTTTATTAATTAAGGGTAAGGTTCCCATAAAAATATTTTGAAATAATTAGGTATGTTTTAAGTTTCAATGTTTATAAATGCTGATATATTTAGTTATAATAGTCAGTATCAACTTTTTAAAGAAGCTGACCTCCTGCACTTCAGAAAGCTCAACTCGACCTTCTCTTGACTCATTTAGAGTTTTCGATGGGTCGCAGAAAGCCGAGAAATAAATATGTTTAAAAGTCCTTTACATGTTTTTTTCCTGTTTGTTGTGATGTTTACACTTGGGGACAGGCCTGCATCTTGTAAGCAAATATGCCACAACAGTTTAACTGTACCACAGATCCATCCTGCCTTATCTTCTCCCTACACAAACTGTTGCCGCCACCTCCTTGGATACTCTTAGCGAAGAGTCAGAGACAACATATCTGTGGAGGCCACCATACTGTGAGTCACCAGCCAGGGAATGAGTGGCTGTTGGGAAAGGATGGGAGATGTCTTTAAGCTGTAGCCAGTGCTGAGGGAATTAGTCAGAAGATTATACACTCATCATTTTGGGATGTTTCCTGCTCTGTGAAATGTGGTGCTGACTTAGAACATTTGCTCTGCAGTCCTGGTGGCACTTAAAATGCAGCTGACGAAGCTGCTAGTTTTCAGAGCTTCTTAAGCCTGGGGACCCAGGAATTAAGCATCTGGCACTATTCGTTAACTATTAACTGTAAGTGTGAGGTCAGTAGGACAGATTTAACCTTGTGGTACCCAATTACCTCTGTAGACTAAGAGTATTTTTTCCATCTTTTACCTGTTGTTTTTTGAAGAACTACCATATGTTGTTTAGGCCAGTGGGAAGTTAAATGTGCACATACCTTCTTTCCTCTGTTATAGGCTGTTAGAAGAGTTTCAGAACCACATTGAGGAGCTGAAGCAACTGGATGAGAAGATCCAGCGGAAGGTGGAGAAGCTTGAGCATCAGTGTCATCGTGAGGCCAAGGAATTTGCCCACAAAGTGCAAGACTTGCAGAGAAGCAACCAGGTGTGTTGTATGGCGAAAGGAGCCGAATCACACCCACTGTAATACCCTTGAGCTGTCAAAGATTATATTATCTGTCACTTCACAAACAGTTTTTTATTTCACATCCTTCTTTGTGTTGCATCACATCAGGTGGCCTTTCAGCATTTCCAAGAGCTCGACGAGCACATCAGCTATGTGGCCACAAAGGTTTGTCACCTGGGGGACCAGCTGGAGGGGGTGAACACACCTCGCCAGAGAGCCGTGGAAGCTCAGCGTCTGATGACCTACTTCAACGAGTTCTTGGATGGAGACCTACGCAGCGATGTCTTTAATAACCCAGACAAGGTAAGTATGCTGCACATGTTCTTTCCATTTGCATCAGTGGAGGTGTGTGTGTGTGACCATTGTCGAGGGCCCCCGCTGTGAAACTGCTGGAGGTGAGAAAGAACAGGATTACGAGGTAAACCATCCATATTAATTTGTTAAGTTTATCCCTTTAGTTGGATCCCTCGGCTAATTTGGATTAATAAACTGTCATTTGCTCTCTGACAATAGCTGGCTGATTGACTAGCATGGATGTCAACATGCTCATGTCAAAACTAATTGCATTTACAGTCGGTTGTCTGGGAGAGAGAATTTGGATGGTCCTCAGCTTTGTGTCACATTACAGCAGGAGACAGCTTGTAGCAAGATGGTGTATGCAAGGGCAGCTATGACATGCATGCTGGGAAATGAGATGCACACTTTTACTTAGTTTCACTGTCCACAGAGGCCTTTTTGATGTTATACAAACAGCCAGAAGTTTGATTCTGCAGTTTTTGTAGTGACAGTAGAGAGATTGAGATGCTTTAGATTTTTTTCCTGTTATTAGGAACATCATTAGTGGATGCTGAGAAGTGTGTCTGGGGGTCAATCCCAGAGACGAAAGCTGGAGATGGAGCTAGTTTTCTGGAAAGGCATGCAGAAATATCTGGCCAGATTCCTTTTCCTGAGCATACCTCCAGATGAGGGGGAAAAGAGGAAAGCTGCAAGTGAATAGCTGAAGGGGGATGGCTTTGCTAATCCTTCTGAAAGGGAGGGCTGGGCCGCCAGCGTGGAGACAAGTGCTGCTAAACCCTGACTGCAGGGAGACGGCTACATTACTTACATGGGATTTAGCTAATCTTAGCTGGGGGACAGATACTTAGAAAACCTTCGCCGAGCAGAAAGGCTGGATCCTCCTCACGGGAGTAGAGTAATGATGTTAGCTGAGGCAGGCATCTGCAGGAACAGAGGAGTTGCGGACGGCGGGCCTTTCGTAGGTCTGGGGCTTTTTCAGCTAGCGTGTATG
>VUQI01061300.1:67313-83810 GCA_015106735.1 Paratilapia polleni
GGGGGCTCTCGACAGGGCCCCCTTTTTTTAGAGAGATATCCCTGGCCGGACAGATTATTGAAGGCGATTTAGACTCCTGTGGGATTACAGCCCATTCAGAAAAGGCATGCCAATAAAGAGTTGGATGTGCTGCTAAGTCAGGACTGCTGCTGCTGCCGATGCCCAGGTGAGCGCAGCCTGTCTGTTATCAGCTCCCTGTTCAACACGGGGAGGTGGAGGAGGGCTGCTTTAAGATGATGATCCCCCAAGGGGAGACACTGCCAGCGGCCTGCCCACTTTCTGTCTGGATGTCCACCTCACATGGTCTTGCTGTGCTCTCTCTCTTTTTCCATCACCTGACATCCCACTCTCTCACTCACACACACACACACACACACACACACCCTCTCACTTCCTCTCTCACTCCCTCTTCTTTAGATTAAAGAGGCTGCTGATATCATTCAAAAGCTGCATCTCATTGCCCAGGAGCTTCCATTCGACAGGTGAGTCAAGCATCCTGAAGGCAGCTTTAGACAAAAGCAGTGTCATACAAGAGGATGGTAGTGTATTATTTGTATTGTCTATTCCTCTCAGTGTAACCTCAACAATAAATATTCACAGCAACGTATGATTTCTACAAATATAACCCCATACTTTTTTCTTTTTTTTTTTTCTTACTGGTGTATGCAGTAATGTGTATTTGATCTTGATGATTTATTATGTTTTTCTCTTTGACAGATTTGCAGATGTCAAGGCAAAAATCGCAAGTGAGTTTGTGACAATAATCATCACCTACTGTTGGCTGCTCTTGGCTATTTCTATTATATACCATATGGAATGAGCAGGTTTTCTGCATTAATTACTCATTAAATATGGTCTGATATGTATCTGAGGTTCACTTCCACCCAAACAAGGTGACTAAACTGATAACACACAAAAACAAGACGCCTTCACTTAACACTTGAAGCAGTCGGTCACAGTGCAGGCTGAAAAAAGTAAGTCAACCTTTGTGCTAATGATTTCTCCAAAAGCTACTTGGAATCAGTGTTCTAATTTAGGAAAGGTGAACAAAGATTGGTTGTTTGAACCATGCCTCAGTCACAACAACTTTCACAGGACCAAACCTGGAGAAGGCTTAAAAAGCATTTCTAAAGACCTGAGTAGTCATCAATCCAGGCCTGTTGCTACTGTCACAAGTAGTGGATTTCCTGCAGAGATCACACCAAGAGCAAAACCTGCTTTCCTAAGAGGTGAAAAGAACCCAAGGGTTACAGAAAAACACCTGCATAGATCTCAGCAGCTTGCTAAAGTCTTTGTTCATGTGTCCAATCGAAGAAAAATACTAAATAAGAATGGTGATAATTATCACAAAGGAAACCACTGCCCTCCAAATTCAACTTTGGAGAATATCTCAAGGTTGCCACAGTCCACTTGGATATTCCACAGCACTTCTTGGTCAATGTTTTGTGGACAGATGAGACAAAAGTTTAATATTTTTTATATTAAAAAATGAATTTTGCAATAGCACTCAACCCTTATACCATCTGTAAAGCATGTTTGGACTTTAGGCTCCAGTTTCTGGGTCTGGATGTCTTGCACTTAGGGAAGGAACAATGAAATTTTACAGAAGAATGTCAGGCCAGCAGTCTGTGACTTAAAGCTTAGGAGAGGAAGAAACTGTGCAGTGACTGCGGGTGGAGTGTGGACAAACTGGGGAGAAATATAGAGTGAAACTAAGTTGAATTAAATTTTTGTAAGGAAAAACAAGAAATAATTTGCTGTTGCTGTTCTTTCGTGCTGTTCAACTTAGATTCTTTTTTATTGTTAATGATTGATTAAAAAAAGAAACAAATGTGGCATGTGGGTGTAAACCTCTTGGTTTCTGAAGAGGGGCATGCTAGAAAAAGTTTGAGAACCACTGCATTAGAAATGAGATACTATTGTATGATCTGAACAGCGCTGTTCAACATCCCACATTTACTGACAAACTAAAATATGTTTGCAGGGAGGAATTCCTCATCTCATAAGTAGCTACAGGGAACATCTGATGGAGGTTTTAACTGTTAAAATAGGTTCTGCATGTAACTAATTTTAAGAGTTTAATTCCTTTTTTCCAGCCTACACTGTTGATTTTTTTTTAATGTGTTTAATAAGTACATGAAGTACAAGTATTTGTGTATCATTAGTTTAGTCAGATTGTGTTTGTCTGTAATTGTGACTTAGATGAATATCTGGCCACATTTTATGAGTAATCAAATCAGAAATCCTGGTAATCCCTTTTCTTGCAACTCTAATAATAATTTCATACTGATTATATTATATTATATAATTTATTAGTGTTTGTTTGCATTTCTACCCAGGTAAATACCATGACCTGGAGCGGCAGTTAATCCAGGAGTTCACTGCAGCCCAGCGCAGGGGTGAGATTGGACGCATGCGAGAGGTTGCAGCAGTTCTATTACATTTCAAGGTAACCTGGAAAAGAGAGGTTTAGTGTCCACATTTGACCTTAACTTTGGTGTTTAGTGTGACAATTGTGATACCCATTCTGTTAATACTAACTTCCATTTTACAGCATCATGTATGATTTTTGTTTTTTTGCCATGTCTTGAAATGTTGCACAGTGATGTAACGTGTGTCTTTTTGTAAAAGGGCTATGCACACTGTGTGGACGTCTATATCAAGCAGTGTCAGGAAGTGAGTGTGTAAAGTTCCCCTTACACATGGCAGTATTACTTCCACTAATATCTACAGACAAAACATTTACATTGTGGTGGTCTCGTCTGTTTTTGCAAGGGTGCCTACATGAGGAATGATGTGTTTGAGGACACTGCAGTCCTCTGCCAGAGGGTCAATAAGCAAGTGGGCGAGGTCTTCAGTAGTCCCGAGACTGTCATGGCCAAACTCATCCAGAACATCTTTGAGAACAAATTGCAGGTATTTCTACTGAAATGAACTGTTAAAGTATTACTTTGTCCTTGGTTATATTTAACTGGCTTTGTGTCTGCAGGCACATGTTAAGGAAAAACTGGACGAAACTCGACACTCAGATGTAGAACAATACCTCAAGAATCTCTATGACCTTTACACCAAGTAATTAAATTGTTCACTTGTAATTGAATTCACTTCATGCGTACCCAGAAACCACTGCTCTTGTTTTTAACTCTGATTATTTCACTTTTGAAGGACCACAGGATTAGCCACAAAGCTGACAGAGTTCAACTTGGGCTCAGACAAGCATACGTTTCTCTCCAAGCTGATTAAGAGCATTTTTTCTTCATACTTGGAAAGTTACATTGACATGGAGAGAGAATACCTTCGTACTCGAGGTGCCATGATTCTGCAGCGATACTACGACTCCAAGAATCACCAGAAACGGCCAGTTGGTGCTGGCAGGTCAGACTCTTTACACATTTGGTTTTACACAAAGAAAAGATTGACTATTAAAAATAAGGATCAGTTATGTTTTTGTTTTTTATTTTTTTGTACAGTATTCAAGATCTGAAGGAGCGGATCAGACAGCGCACCAATCTTCCACTGGGCCCCAGCATTGACACCCATGGAGAGACCTTTCTCTCACCAGAGCTAGTTGTCAATTTGTTGCAGGAGACACGCCATGCATTTGAGAGATGTCACAAGGTGAGGCTACTCCGCCTTCTGTTGATTAGCAGGGCATTAACTGTACTGCATGTCGGTTTTTTTGTGGGGTTTTCTTTTTGACAACATTAAATGCTTTTGTTCTTTGATGTTATGCAGCTTTCAGATCCTTCTGACCTGCCCAAGAATGCCTTCTCAATCTTCCTGCTGCTGGTTGACCATCTTTGTGTAGAACACATTGATTATGCCCTAGAGATTGGCCTCTCAGGTAAATCCAGTGTAGCTCTTTAAAACCATTATGTCTGTTTGCAGTGTGCTGTATTAACCTGCTGTTAAGAGCATAAATCCAATGAACTGCAAGGAGAAGAAAGTATCTTCTGCACTGTTCACTCTAGCTGTGTCCCAAAAGTTCTAATACACTTGCTGAGTCCTTTGAGTGAGGCAGCCAGAGGGTGTGTGCAGTTTGCTCCTCCAGTTGACACAGTCCGTCATAGTCCAATGGTTCTCAAACTGTGGGGCTACAGCAGATATGGTGTTGAAGACCAGATGAATGCAATATTTCTATCTTATATTTATCTTTAACAAAACATAATAAGAACAAAAGTCCATCACTTACATCATGCTGTAGATTTTTTTATTTGTCCAGCTTAGGTGAAATATTTTCCAGTCGCTTATAATAGTGTTCCTCAAAGAATACAAATCGTGTCATCTATCCATCCATTTTCTTAACCACTCATCCAGTTCAGGGTTGCAGGGAAGCTGGAGCCTATCTCAGCTGTCATTTGGTGAGAGCCGTGGTACACCCTGGACAGGTTACCAGTCTAGCACAGAGTGACAAACACAAATCATGTCATCAAAAACAAATTAAAACCCAATTTGTCGGTCGCAACTGGAGGATTCTTTGAAATGCATCATTAATTTCTTATGACTTATTTGGTCTTGAAACAGGAAAGGTGCTCCACATGAGTTGAAACCTTCAAGTACGTTACCTGACATCCTGCTCAGTGACGTTGCCATAGTTTCTGATTTGACACCTAGAGGAAAACACCTGCTCTGACATCATTTACTGGAGTTAGTTACATGTGCCTATTAATGTCTGTTCCATATGAAAATTAAAAAAAAAAAAAATCCAAGCTAACTTGATGCCATGCAGGCTGTGCTTTTGGCACTTCTTTACATTTTGCATGAGACTGTGTAATAAGGGAGCAGCTTATCATTTTCAACCAGCTACAGTGGAACTAAACATGCTTTTGGTATATCCCGGTGCTCGATTCGTTAGGTACATTCTGCATTAAGGAAATGCATCATTGATGTCCCTGTGGTTTGATTACTTTCTCCTCACTGTCTGACGCTGAAGCAGAGTGTCACTGAGAATTTCTGTTTTCATGCATTGTGTTTCTGTAATGTCAAGAAGCAGACATCAGGCAGTAGTGGTTTTCTGCTCTTTGTGAATCATATTGATTCATGCTTTCACCCACCTTTTTGTTTATTGTCTGACTCTCTCTTCTACAGCAATTCCTTCACCTGATGCCAAGAATGCCAACCTGTACTTCCTGGATGTGGTTCAACAGGCAAACTCTATATTCCATTTGTTTGACAAACAGTTTAATGACCAGCTCATGCCTCTGATAAGGTCAGTTAAGGGTTAAAGATCAAAATCCTTTATTTATTTAATAGAAAATGAATTTATCTTTCAAACTCTGTTTTCAGCTCATCTCCAAAGTTGGCAGAGTGCTTGCACAAGAAGAAAGAGGTGATAGAACAGATGGAAGTAAAACTGGACACAGGAATTGACAGGTCAGTCTGTTTACAATGGCTGGCATTGAGTTGTCATTTGTATCCGTAAACATAAAAACCTATAATCAAACAGCAAATAGTTTTAAAAGGAAGACATTTCTGGATGTTTTTTTTCTGCTGTGCATAGAACACTAAACTGCATGGTGGGGCAGATGAAGCACATCTTGGCAACAGAGCAGAAGAAGACTGATTTCAGGCCTGAGGATGAGAACAATGTCATGATCCAGTACACTACAGTAAGAGAGAAAAGTCTTCAGCTTCCTTTAAGGAGTTCACATTCAAAACTAAACAAATTAGCAACTGCAACTTGCAAGTCAAATCCACACCTTGTTTTTCTTCGACTAAACACTGATAGTGTGTTGGACTGAGCATGTTTTCCATGTTTCCCCGCGTGTACTCCCACCTGACAGGCCTGCTCCAAGGTATGTGCCTACGTCAGTCGGCAGGTGGAGCATGTGCGGAAGTCCATGGATGGGAAAAATGTGGACACGGTGCTGACGGAGTTGGGCATTCGTTTCCACCGGCTCATCCACGAGCATCTACAGCAGTACAGCTACAGCTCAATGGGAGGGATGCTGGCCATCTGCGACGTGGCTGAATACCGACGATGCGCCAAGGACTTCAGGGTGAGCGGGGGGCATAGGTCCAGAATGCACTGGTCACAGGGCAAACATGGCTCTGCCTACACACGCTCTACCTGGGATGTTTTATTAAATAAACTGGTCAGGCCAATCCAAAATAAAAGCTCTGGCATCCTTTGTTAATCTTTCAGTACAAACAAGAAGGGCGGCAAATAAGAATTATTTCCATCATTGATTATTTGATTGCTTATTTTTCTTTGTTAAATGTTTAGTCTAAATATATACAAGGACAAACAGCATTGCAAATTTCCAGTGCCTAACGTGTACAATTGCTTATTTTGTCAGAACAGCTGTTAAAAGTCCACAAGGGAATTATTTTTAATTATATGATATGAATGAGCTGGTAACACTTACAGAGAATCTGCAAATTTGGCATTTTTATTTAAGAAAATGCTATATATATATATATATATATATATATACACACACACACACCCACACACACACACCCAACCAAAAAAAAATTGCCAGTAGATGGGACATAGTGCATTTGATAACAATAAAGTAATAAACAATAGTTTTACCTGCTGTTTTCCTCCTGTCTATATCTAACCTATATAAGCTGTTTTGTGCCTCACTGTCTTTCAGGTCCCTCTGGTGCTGCAGCTCTTTGACACCCTCCACGCGCTCTGTAACCTCCTGGTGGTTGCCCCTGATAACCTTAAGCAGGTTTGTTCGGGTGAGCAGCTAACCAATCTGGACCGAAACCTCCTGCACGCCTTTGTCCAGCTCAGAGTGGACTACCGTGCAGCCAGACTCGGTAGACACTTCAGTTAATGACTGTTTCAACGTCTCCGTGAGCTCCGTCCAGTAAATGATGCTTTGATGAGATGATGCATCTTGAAGATACCCATTACTGCTTCAGAGAATGCATCAGTCTGGCCCCAGCATACAGACTATACTGGGATTGCTTTGTGCATCATGGAGGCAAGGGCCACTGCTCCTTGAATGTGGGAAATGTGCATTTTACCTTTTTTTTCTTTTTGTTTTGTTTTCATTGTTTATTTCTCCAAGCTGAAGAAATTGTCTATTGACTATTGACTTCATTTCAGTTGTTTTTAAATACTAATCTATCACCAATCCATATGGCAAAGATATCTAAATAAGTAAATGGACAATACTAATTTCTGTGCTTATCTAAAAAGAAACACTTTGATTTTGATTGTGCCAAAAATATGAATTCTGTGGCTGCACTTGTGCACAGAAATGGACCTGAAAGCTGCTTTAAAGGGAGACTGTCAACAATCACGCTCTAAAGTCAGGCCTGCGGTAGCTCTGTGTATTGGGGATAGCTACCCTTTGTTATGAACTGTAGGAGATCAGACAGAGACAGCCTGACCAAGCATGAGATCTGAGCTCTGTCTGGCTAAGAGAGACACATGACCACCTCTATAACCTTTGACCCTTGACCACAAATTAGAGGTCAAGAGGCTGTGTCAGAGAAGTGCGATCTGAACTATACACAGGTCTGAGAACCTCTCTGGAGGTTTGGGTGGTCCCTTCGTGGCTTAGATGATTGGTGTGATGGGTCACTGAGTATGTGTCACTGTAATTGCACAGATCAACACTTGCTCATCCAGCGAGGCACATAGTCCAAAGACATTGTCAGCCTGATCTGTGGTGTTTCTGGGTCAGGAGACACTACAGTGTTGACCTCTAATGATTAAGGAAACATCCTAGAAGGGACTTATTGGAGAGCTTCTACTCTGAGAAAGAAGAAAGGTCATGTACCTAATACCCAAATCTGTCTTCTACACAAAGATGCTCTCATTGTACTGCTGTTTACCTTAATTAGTGACCCAATAAAAATATGTTGCATTTTATTACTGTCCTTCTATGAATGTCCTTCATAAATTGGGGAGCTGTGAATAGAAAGTTCACCCAGTTCTCTTCAAATGTCACTTTCAAAGTGAGATGAAACAGTCTGTCTATAGAAGTCATCAAGTATTCATAGGAATTCTTGCCACCAGAGTAAAGTTCTTTCTTAGACTTCAGGAAGTGAGCAGAGCCAGAGGGGATTAGATATCTACGAGTTGATGAATTGTGTGCAGTAGTCATGGACTGGGGGAGAGCCGGGGAGATAGAGATGGCTGAGAGCTCAGTTCCAGCGCCGGCTGGTTAGTGTTGTGTAGAGGGTACACACAGTGCTGTGCAAGTTCAAACAACATAATTAATTAGGCTAATATTAATATTATCAATGCCACATAAATTCAATTCTCTCAGCCCTAATCACAACTGGATAGCTTGTAAAAATTATTTTGTTAGGCCCTGATGCAAACAGTGGGTCTTTTCCAAACATTTGAAAACTATTTGTTTTTGCGCCGATTAATGTGCGTGGCGCGGGAAGGGGTTAGGGGAGCGGAGCCAGGCCAGAGACGATAACTGGTGTGGAGACGAAGGCAGAGGCGCAGCCTGGCCCCAGGGACTCCCAGCATAGGCACATGGAAAAGGGGGAGGGATGTATTTTTTGGGGTGGGTGTTTGAGCAGGTGGAGGGGATTAGTAAAACTGTCAACACTGGAGAGCTGGATAAGACTGTCCTCTCTTGCTCGTCAGTTTGAGCAGCTCTTGCATACACATTCAGAAACATAAAGACTCCAATACATACAAACATACACTGGTGTCAGGACAGCAGAAAGACTGGTTGAACTGACCATGGACAAGTTGTTCTACCTTTGATTTTACTCTCAGTTAAAGCTGTTTCCTGCTGTAGTATTTATCAGTAGCCTTCGAGAAAACCAACACTCAGTATTCAGCTTGCAGTATATCTACTCCAGTCACTCGAATGCAAGGAAACCATACCATTATATCACTGCAGTTAGCTCTGAATTTCTACCTGGGCTATGACCTCTATGGTAAATAGACTGGTACTTATGTAGCACTTTTCTACTCAGAGTCTGTGTACTCAAAGCACTTTTAACTACATGCCACATTCACCCAGTCACACGTACATTCATACAGCACTTTTATCTACACTTAAGTGCTTACTAACATTCACACACACACTCCATTGACTGCATCGGAGGAAACTTGGGGTTCAGTATCTTGCCCAAGGATACTTCAGCATGCAGCATGCAGACTAGGGGAGCCAGGAATCGAACCACTGACCTTCCGATTAATAGACGACTCGCTCTACCTCCTGAGCCACAGCCACCTCTATCAACATACATACACTATGTCACTATGGATTGTGGTGACCTTTGCACTGTGCGATACCTTCTTTTAAACCCTACTATTAGATCAAGTTTGGTTTAGTCAGGTGTTAGTGAAAGAGGCATTTGCTTTCACCGAAAATGGTTGTTTCTTAAATTAAAGCGATTTTAACCCATAATCCAAATCCAAATCTTTTGAAGGTGAATAAATGATAAAATGATATTTGTCTCCTTTTTTTAGTGCACTGATATATACAGTAGTTTCAAACCGAATCTTCTCACGTGCAGATTTTAGGGATCCCGCAAGTGAAAAAACACTAATACATTGACATTCACTCCAGTTTATAACCTTTTCTTTTTGATTCTGCATCTGAATCCTCTCTGACGCAAACCACAGTCACCAATATTTGTTTGCTCTCTTTGTGCGTCTCTCTCTCTCTCCTTTGTTTCCTCTGCCAAATCATCGACCATAGCTTCTTATTTGTCCACTCACCCGGCTAGTTCTCCCAATATCCCATAAATCCTTGCTTTCGGCGCATTGCTGCTTCCCCAACTAGGCCGTCCCTCTCTCTGCCTCCTGGAGCCCTGACAATAAAGCATTACAGCAGTCAATCCATGTCAACAACAGCTTTGCTTAATTCCTGCTAAACACGTTTAAACTAAATCTTCACCTAATGATGCATAATGATTTGCTCTTTAGCATGCTTGTGGCTCATATCAATTTTTCTGGTTTATTTTACCCACCACTGGAAAGATGACTCAGGTGGACTCGCTGTGGAAGACAGTCTGGGATTAAGGATCCCCCCCTGTTAAAATTAGGCAGTAATTGTGACTCGATCCATGAGTATTTTGGCCTTGTGGAGAACATCTTGTCTGAGTAAATGTCCTCAGTTCTTAGCATTTTCAAAGCAAACAATGCTTGACATTTAGAAATCATGCAACAGATGTGATCAGTGTAAACTGATTAACTAGTATAAATATAAGATAAATTAGAGTAAAAATTGTACATCTGTGGTGGATATTCACAGAAAGCATTTTGTGGTCATTTTCAAATCTATTCTTTAGGATTCCTCTGTGAGAGACTTTGGTGGTGTGGGCACACAGCCAGGCCCTCTGATGTGATGCAGATGTTGCCCTGGCCTTGACCTCCTGCCCATACGATGCCTGGGCCAAAAAGGCACAGGTGCCACACCACCTTCAGTCTTGGGCAGCTGAGGGCTGCACTGTGCAGGATGTGTGAATGGTGCCAACTCTCCTCCTTTGCTCACTTTTATTATCTACTCTGGTGGGGCTTAACAATGCTCTCTCTTGATTTTTGCAATCATACACAACCAGTTTTTTGATGATGTTAAACTAGTGTGTTTGTCTCCCCCCCACCCCTTTTTTTTCTACCCTCCCCATCTCCTAAAAACACTATTAATTCTCTGCCGTAGTGGAGTGTCTTCCAGTGCTATTTCCTGGCCCGGTGCCTGTGCCTTGCTCTCTCTTGGCTGGGTTTGTCTGGTTGACTGCTCCACAGGAACAGACTGGCACTCTAGCTGAGGGCTCCAGGGTCTGCACACACAATCCACTAAACATGTCTCTGTGTGAGTAGCTGCACTACTTACTAAATATGAAGGAGGAATCTTGAGTTGCAGCAACATTAAGCACATTTCATGTGAATTCGTTTATGTGCTTGCTGGTAATGTTATAATATATTATTCTTTAATATTACTGTGCACTGTGATTAATTAATAGTAATAGTAGCAGTAGTTGATTAACTGGTCCAAAGCATATCTTTGCATTCTTGCTATTATAGTATACAATACATGCTTAAATTCCATACAGTATACACAACTAAAGACATCTTGGTGCACATAGGACTAGTGAAAATGCTGCAAACAGTATACAGAAACGTTTTAAAATCACAGTAAAAAAACAAATTGATTGTGATGTTTAAGGGACTTCAGTGTTAAACACATTCACTCACAGGGCAAACAAACATCTGTTACGTTTGTAAGGCCTTTGGCCCTCCTAACCCACTGATGTTGAACCAAGCCTGTGCACTTGCCAGAGAAACAAATGAGGTCTCTCTCTCTCTCCTCCACTGAAGATGAAACACTGCATCACCAAAGCATGTGCGTTTGTCTAATCAAGTTTTTGCCTGCGGCTACATTGAATGTAAATGAATAGGCTTGTGTGTGCCAGCCTCTATTTCTGTTGAGATTGGCTGTGTTTGATGATGAAACGGTGCAGTGAACATGAGACAGAAGGGGGCACTAGTGCTCCAGTGTTGCTGTCCTCCCCTGTGGAGCCCTCTCCTCCTCAGAGCTTCTCACAATGGGGATCTGCCTGAGGGGGGAAATGTTGCTTTTTTAGGTCTGTGAGCCCATATCCCTTAATCCCCAGCCATGATTGACAATCATGATTTAGGGTATATGGTGTCCCATTCTAATCCACGAGCAATGATTTCATTTGCATACCTTCCGTACGTGGCCTCATTTTGGAGGAAACGGCTGCCTTTGTAAGTGATACAGAAAGAGCTGAAGCTGAAGAGAGTGAGTGTGAGATAGAGAAAGAGAATGGATGGGGGAATGTTTGTGTGTGTTTTTTTGTCTTCTTCTTTTTTCTTTTTCTTTTTTTTTTGCAAGAAGAAAGATGATAGCAGTCTCCATGCCCAAACAAACATTCTCAGTATGTGCATTTCCTCTGCAGCACTTTCCCCTGACACACACACAAACACACACACATGCACACACAATGCATGTATATATTCAAACTCACAAGCACCATCACAAGTATATTTAGAAATGTAAAGATGTATGGAGACACAGGGAACACACAGAGATGCTCCCTCACACGATGCAAAACTAAATTGCTATTTGCTCATTTTATAACCAAGTCAGGCTTAATTATAATCATGGGAGTTTGGGAGTTACCGTATAATCTCTAGAAGGTATTAAGAATTTCCCAGAGCACACCACAGTTAAAAGAAACAAATACAAATACGTACAATTATTTCCCAGTCATAACACCCAGGGGAATCTGAATCAAATAATGCTCAGTGTTTGGTATGCCCACAGAGAGCATTCATCCTTGCTTTTATCTACTGAGGAAGTGGAGCACAAGTGAAGCACTGAATAAAAGGTCAAAAGAGTCACATTTCTGTGCAAAGGTAAAGGTACAAATTATAAAGATCCATAAGATAAGATACTTTTATTTTTAGATATGATCTGACACTGAAAATTGAATTCTGTTATTTCTAATACTTAATTGTAATTCATTCATTATCAGTTTCAATAATAAATGTACTATAATTTATATGCTAACTATATTTTATGTGTTTGAATAAACACATAAAAAAAGCATATATAAAGCATATATAAAGCAATTATTAAAAAAATCAAACTATATATAATTGCAAATGTTGATCATTTTATATAAATAAATATATCTTTATATCATTAGTTCTTTACAGTGTTTCCAATACTGAAAACATTTTTTTTCCAACTTTTCTTGTATTGCATACTGAAAAAAAAAATCAAGATGCCACAAGTAATTTAATAATTACTAATAAAAAATAATTTTGTTTTAAGCAAGTGAGTCAATTAACTTATGATATGCAGCATGCGTGATACAAAAATTTATAAATGCAACAACTACATATGATTAAATTTGGGGGAAAGAGTTCAAAATGATGCACAGGATGAACAAAGTGCAACTTGATAAAACAAAGGGATTTTTAGGGGATATTAAAGCAGAAAATGATTTAATTGGTTAAAGATTGCATTAAATGCCCTTGTTCCTACTTTCCACTTTCAGCCCACAATCATGCAGACTTAATATACTCTAAAAATAATGACATGAATCAAGTGAAAAAATATTTTAAAAACAAATTTATTTGCCTGTTTGATCGGATTTTGACTCTCCAACGAAAAACTACAGTTTTCTTACAGCAGAAGGAAGTGATAGTAAAAGATCCTCTTCCCCCAAAATAATCACCACCGGCACTGTACCATCAATCCATCTCTCTGACTGACTGAGCCTGGCCAGGTCTCTGTGACAGAGGACTTCCCTTTGGAATAATAACAGTCTGATAATCTCCTCTTATCTCTAGTGTGTTTAGTGCCTGGTTAACAGGCTGTCAACTTGATGGGTGTCTCTCTACGCCTCTGCCATAGGGGAATGATCGTGTCATAAGAAACTGAAAAAAGGGGTGTCCTAGTGACTTGGTGGTGAATGAAGGCTACAGTAGAGGAGGCAATGAAACTGAAATTAAGCAGAAAAAATGACTATGAATTGCAAAAATCAGTAGTTTTTATTTGTATATTTATATGTCATATATCAAAGTAATACTGAAATTGATTGTTAGGTATATCTTCCACTGCTGGAATACTTTCCCTTTTTCTTTTTAAAATCTAAGATGGCAGTGGGGGCAGGTGTATTTGCGTCCTCCCCAGCCCACTTCTCATCCGGGACATGTGAGAGGTGGTGTGGCATAAAGCAGCCCGAGGGTGTGAGCGCTTAAGCATCACACCCATCATCCCACCTCCATGGACCATCCCACCCTCGATACAATTAGCGCTGTTTACCAGGCCTGGCCTAATTGATTCCGTCTCTTTATCTTTTTACCTCCTTAATTTTGTTATTAAGTGTGCGGGAGAGGCACGAAAGCTCCTCTTTTTCCCATTTTAAGAAATTATACTCTTGTACTTGATCCAGCTAACAGGATTTTCTTAAATTACTTTATAAAAGACCATCTTTTAACTTTCTTCTTTCTCTCTCTATCCATTCATTAGCAGGTCTGCCTCAAGGCCTGCTCACATCAATTTCTTGGGTTAAAGTTACAAACTTAGGCAGCTCAGCCTGACGCTCACGGTGGTTTTTGTGGACGAGAGGGGGTGGCTGGGGGTGGAATGGGGACGAATTATTAATTTCTGAAGTATTAGAAAAATAAAGAGATTGAATTAAGAGTATTGGTCCTCTGTTATCCAGCATGGCTAGCCTCAGGGACTTACTGTGGTGGAGGACATTATGCAAATGCTCTCCCTCACTCTCTCTGTCATAGCCCACTATCTTCCATTCTCTCTTCCTCCCTCCCTCCTTTCACCCTTTCTCTCTCTTTCTCTCTTTCTCTCTTGCAGTCAAGCTATGGTCCCCTTTTAATCTTTCTCTCTCTCTTTAATCTTCATCAGTCAGCAGAGGCAGACAGAGAGGAGAGTGTCTCCTGTTGAAACAGCTCCTCTCTGATGGACTCCTTTCTTATTTTCTGTCATGTGCTGAAGTGCTGGTTCACAAAAATCTCCAAAAGCAAAATTAGGGGGATCCTAGATACCAAAAATTGTTAATAAAAATCCAGATTTTAGAGGCTGGAAATTTGATAATTTCCTTCTCATTTTATCAAAGGTGGGGAGCAAGTGAAGAGTTATTAATGAGCTGCATTTATATATAGGGCTTCTAAACTTTAGTGGAACAAACACACACACACCCACCAATGATAGCGCTGGCTTGACTTTAGGAACGACTTGGGATTCAGTGTATTGCCCAAGGACACTTCACCGTGTGTAGGGAACAGGGATCAAACCCCCAACACCAACATGTTTAAACAAAATATTGTGAATATCTAATAGAAGAAGAGCTATTATACACATCAATATTTACAGGTTTTGGGTTTAAGACTGTCATTTAGATGGAGCTGCACAAAACTGGGTAAATTACTTTAAGTGACATCACTTGGGTCAGGATTGGCTGGAGATAAAGACGACATTTTTAACAGTGAAAGAAATCTGGGTGTGGAGTTAGATGGAAGTGAGCATATAAGACCTGTGTACATGCTTCTGATCATGGACAGAGGCAATGATGCTGCTAGCATAACACACTTAAAGTATTAGTCAAACAACGGCATAGGAGTGAACTGCTAATTTGGTGGAGTACCTTTTTAATGGTAAAGTCGTTCCTGCTGGGTGTTGCTGGGTGAGACAAAAAGAGTAGGGTAGATTGAGGAATGGCAAGGCGAATGAAGGAGTGGAAAGACTTTCACCTTTTTATCATTTAGGTGTAATTGCATACATATGTGTTACATGTGTCATGGTAAAACTGTGTCATGGTTAATGGGGAAACTTGGTGAGCACTTTTGCTTGGAAACGCTAAAGCCGGCAGTATTTAATTCATCTTCATCATAATTTGTGATGTAACTGTAAGAGCTGTGGAACTATAAACCTGTAGCTTTATGCTTTACTTCAGCAAATGGTTAGCAGCAGTCTGAACTAGTGAAAACCAAAATGATAACTAGGTTTGCTAAAAGCAATTTTTTTTTTTTAATTATGCAGTGCGACTAATTAAACAAAATCTACTCTAAAGATAGATTTTGTGCAAGTGTATTTTACCGCTCCTTAATAACTAATAAATTAGATAACTACAGGGTTAATGTTCTCAAAAACATGTTAAAATTAAGCTATTACTTTTATGAAGCTACAAAAGTAGAAAATCTACAGAGCTACACATAATAAAATCCTCCCTCGATTGATGTTAGGATTCTCATGCACGAGTCTGAAAATTTCTTTAAAAAGACAAACAGGTAAAGACGGGTTAAATGCATTCATTATCTATGATCCATAAAAATCCTGATAACTGAGACTGACATGTAAAACTCTGGTCAATACTGATGTTTATTCAAGAAGGCTGTAAAAGGCTGACAAGACTCAAGTCCAGTTAATTAAGCCTTAATGGAGGAGGGAAAAAAATGAAGGGGCAGGATGATAAGGAGAGGATGGGTAAAGGGGAGGCAGGGAGGAGGAAGAGCAGAAGAGGGAGGAGGCCAGGCATGGTGTCAGTAACAAGGCCAGTAATCTTACAGCAGGAGGGGGAGAGGTTCCCAGCAGCACCGGTGGCATCCTGCTCCAGCGGCGTACATGGTACTAGAGGCAGAACAGACAGGTTTGATGTTGGCAAATATTAGCTTTGTGCAGATCGTGGGTGTATTCTCTTTGACACACTCATTGCATATTCAGAGACAGATGTTTCCGAGGACAAGGGAGAGGAGGAGGAGAAAAGGGCGGCTGAATGAAAGGCCTGAGATGGCAGAGTTGCTCTCGGAGGAGCAAGTAATTGGCCCCTCGATGGTAGCAGTGACAGAAAAAGGCACTTACGCACACACACACGCAGACGCACACACACATTTGTTCCTCGCTCATCTCCTCTGCCTCTCTTCTCAGATCTGATAAAGGTAAACGTGTAGCAAATTTGTCATTTGATGAGGGAGGATTTCCACAAACAGAGCTGACATGATGAGCCTGTGATCTGCCTGTATGAGAGTCAGCAGGGGCCCAGGCAGGCAGAGATCTCAATCCTCCC
>VUQI01061300.1:83890-99085 GCA_015106735.1 Paratilapia polleni
CCCCACTCCTCCACTCGCTCTGTGCTTCTCTTTTCCTTGCATACTGTCACACACACATTTGGCTGTGTTCGAAAGGAGCCTCAGTCTCAGTAATTGCTGCCTGCCATCCATATCTTTCCCCTTGTCTGTCTCTGAGTCCTTCGCTCTGCTGCTGTCTATCTCTCCTCCTCAGAGACATCCTCTTCTCCTTCTTCCCCGTTTCTTCTTTTCTCCATCAAATAAAGGGCTGGGCCCTCGCCTCAGCATCACACTCAATTTCTGACTCTTTCACTTATCTCTGGGCTCCACGCCTGCAGACTGCTCAATTATCCACACTCACCTAGCTTCTATACTACTTCCTCTTCTCACCCATGCAAAGAAAAAAAAAAGGGGGAAAAAAAAGCCAAATATTTCAAATGGCATTTTGACAAGTCAAAGGGGTTAATGGTCAAGAGCTCAGTTGTAGACATGAGCTGTGTGATAAAGTTGCAACACATTCAGGTGATAACAGCCCCACTGGAATAATACATGGATTTGTGAATGGGTTTTGGAGGAGGACTGGTATCAGATGATTAGATGGACTAAGTTAAATGAAGTTCAGTGGTGATGGTCCATCAAAGCTCCTCTTTCATAAATTGACCTCCATTACCACTGTCATTTTTATGGCAGTAACCATCTCAGAGATTATGAACACCCTCTCTCCAAGTGATCACAAGTCTCTTCTCTGACCATAAAAACAAAGCGTCCCCATCCCACCACACATAATTGGTCTGCACTTCTGTGATCCTCTTTTTGGACACATAACCCACCTCCTCTCCAGCCATGCCTACATCCCTCTCTCTACTTATTCTTTTTCTGAGTTTTTTCCTTTCCATCTGATTCGAGAAGGAGTCACTGGGTTTGAGCCTTTCCACTGAGGGGTAATAGTCCTGCCTCTGCCTAGTCCCATGACTCTAATCCTGGGACTCGGGACCCGAGCTACTGCTCTCCTCCAAGCTCCCTGCTCAATGCCTCTCTGTCTTTCTAAACTGCCTGAGCTCAGGTTAACCCTTTAGTACGATTTAGGAATGCACGAATAGTTTAGCACCAACAAATCTGACTGGGCCACAGCAAATTATGTAGCAGAAACATTTATAGGACCAATAAGGTTATAACTTGGGTTGTACTTTTAAGTCGTAGTGTTGGTCTTCAGTTAATAATAAGAAAGAAAGGTGCCAAGAGGTAAATGAGAAGCTCAGTAACACTCTCATGTCTGGCAGGTGATTAGGTAGTATAAAGACTGAAATGCAGGGAACAGCTAGCCTGGCATTGTCTCAAGAACTCTTTTAAAAATAATCTATATTCCAGCACCTGCTCACAAGTAGCTCACCATAATATATAACATCGCATTGTATCTGTTATCTGAGAAAACAATGTCATCACTAAAAAAGTGAACTTTCCAAAAACTTACCAAGCTTATGGCTCAAGGTTTGACATGCAGCCTTGTACTACTCAAGTCATGTCAGTTTTATTTACATATCCCCAAAGCATAAAATTCCATCAAATGCCTCTACAATTTGTACAACATAATTTCATACAGGGTAAATAAGTAGGATAAAAAGAAAAGCACAACAAAGGATGGATGCCTCTATCAGGAAGAAGAGAAGCAGAGAGAGATGACAGTAGCTAAACTGCAGCAAAGAGAAACAAAATTATCATTTAAGGTAAGTAATGACTAAATAAACATTAGTAATTACATATTTTTCCATATTACACATTACAATTACATATGTTTCAAGTGTGCTTGTTTTTCCTTGATCATTATATAAAGTGGCTTATGTTAGTGATGCATCATTGTAACTATTTGTCCTGGGTACCAGTGCTCACTTTATCCTAAATTCTAAGTCTGCAAACTAATTTTGACTTATTTTTATATGTTCATGTGTTGGTGTGGCACTCAAAGCTGAGATGGCAACCAGTCATTAATGCATGAATGTATCAATAACATAAAGACTGAACTTTACATTGAGAGTGACGTACAAGTGCTTTCATGTAGATAAAGTCATTGCATTGCTTGTTTTGTCACCATCTGCTTGATCATCTGTTAGTGTTGCCCTATTGTCTTCGCTTTATGTCGACGTTGGTATGTGGCGTGAGCTCGGCAGACTCTTTGCTAGAGCACAATGTTATCCTAGCTGATAGAAATGATAGCCAAAACTACAAAAACAGGATCCAAGTTGTATTAATTAGAATTATCCTTTAATACTCTAACCAGGCCTGGAGCTCCCTCTGTCAACTGTTTGCTCTCTAAACATACTACAATCTTCCTGTTTATGAAGGCACTGCACCCTGAAACAGTTTCAGAAAAAAAGCTGTGCTGCCTGGGAGAGGTCTTCTGTGGTGGGAGAGGGGGTATAGGAGAGGGGGAAGATGGGGGCTCAGAGGAGAGCTGAACTTTGTTAATGGAGTGTTTCTCCATGCAAGTCACTCAGCTTTGAAAGCCAAGCCCCCCGGGTGAGGACTCTGAAGCGCAGGAATCAGACATGCACAATCAGTTCCACTCCTTAAATCTCCTTCAGAATCGTATCTATTTGAGCAGCCTTTCCTTAATTTATTTCTCTATCAGTTAGTGGGTTGTGATCTGGCGAAGTGCTTCGGGAATAGGAGGCACCGCTGAATGGTGAAATGGAGAAGGTTCCTCTCTTTCTCTCTTTCTGTTTTCTGCTCCCTCGCTGATTTCCACACACACTCGTACACTCCCTATCTCTCCCCCTGTGCCCTCACCATCCATTTAGGCAGCGCCTCTGACTAATTTGCCCATCACGCTTGCTGTCTGGTCCTTTACGGTTGAAGATGTTTTGACGTGTCTCTCTCGGCTCGCTCTCTCCACTGGCACTGTCTCCACTATGATTAAGAATATTCTGATAATAAGCAAATGCCAAGAGTCACCGAACGGCTGAGGAATCTGGAGTGCCACAGCATGAGAAAGTGTGTTTCTCTGCATCAGTGGAAAAAATGTTTAGAGTGAGGAGTGCATGCACAGCATTTCCACTCAAAGGAAATGTAATCCAAACTGCAGAAAGAGAGGGGCTTCTTGAGGGCAGATTCTTTATGCTGAACATGAAAGAGATGCATCCTTTCATTTATACCTCATTTAACATTTAGATCAATGACAAATTGAGTCACATCTCTTATCAATCATGTGCATTTGTTAATGGGGGAGTTTAGTGGATGTGTAAGCACCTGTGCGGTTGTAGGTGACACATGCATGCACCCGCGTGGCTTTTCTCCAGGACCTGAGTCAACACCTCCTGCCATCCAGCAGCTCACTCCGGAGGTCGCCCTGTTTGACTCTTCCCACAATCCCCTTGGAAAAAAGGGCGTGTCGCTGACAGGAAGAATGTGCCAAGCCAATGAGGCAGCCCCCTCCTCATACCCTCCAATCCCTCCAGTTCAACCCCCCCCCCCAAACACACTGGACTCACCAAGTGATTAGTTGGGGATTAAAATATTTGCTGGGCAAATATCTGTCTTGGCTGTCTGACCCAACATCATAGTTCAAAGACATGGGCTTAACTAACTTTTCTCTTTACTTGACAAATAATCAAGACATCCCTGAACCACACCCAGGACACAGGCCATGAATCATTTATAGCTCAGTAAGACTAATACAAACTACCGGGTCTTTGTATGTAGGCCGATTACACTGAAAACACTTGTGTGTGTGCCACATGGAGCCAAATGTGATGGATCATGTGCTACACTGAAAGTGAGGTAATTACTAGAGGAGACTAAAGAACATAAAGATGTATACTGTGGATTAACACGAACAAACGTTCAGTGGTTGTTATAAAACAGAAACTTTATGCAGTGGCAAAAGGATTTACATTCTTCATTTGTAGTATAAGAAGTATGAAAGCTGTAATAACACTTAACCAAAGGTATAATTTCTGCCTCAAAAGTGTTACTTAAGTAAAAGTAAATTTGAAGTGTCAAAAATTTAAATTCATAAAAATCTTATTGTTCATACGGATGCTTAAAGTGAAAGTCGTATTTCAGTCCATTAAAACACATCTAATTTTAACATTGTTGAATATATTTTCTGCTTTTTATTTCATCCAAAGAGCTACTTCTTACACTACTACTACCACTACTTTTTAGATAGATAAATAACACTGGTGTTACAACTACAACCAGTACAAAAAATGTGTCCTATTAAAAAAAGTATTAGATGTGTGAAAAATAGACTCCCTTGTTACAATGTTCAACTGTGGAAGAGAAATAAACAAGTTTACAGCTTAGCACAAAACGTGTTTTGGTCTCTGTAGCCTCCCCTTTTATAACAACACTGTTTTGAGTCATTTAACCTCTTGGTCTTGTTTGTGGTGTTGGTGCTTTTTTGATTTAATTATCTGACAAATAATATTGCTCCCTGTGTAATTAATTATACAACCAATCAAAGAAGTCTGTTCACCATTTTCAATGAGTTAAATTTTAGTATTCTATATGTTTGATACTTAGCACCATCCATCCATCCATCCTCTTAACTGCTTATCCATTTTAGGGTCATGGGGAGGCGGGAGTTCATAGGCAGCTGTCCCTGCCAGAGGCAGGATACACCCTGTATAGGTTGCCAGTTCATCACAGTGGTATTTAGCATTAATTTGCAGGTATCAGTGTCTGTGCAATGTGGATGCACCTTACTAACTAAGCTTGTTAGCATTAGATTACAACTACTTCACCCTCTTATCTAAATATGGACACTTCTGGCTACAAGCGAGGAAAAAAAAGAAAAAATGGCTATGGGTGTGAAGCAAAAGTCAAGCCTCCAATGAGTCAACAAACCAGTGGGTGATGTCACAGCAGCTATGTCCATCTTTCATGTGCAGTCTATAGTTTATACTGTATGACAAACTGACTTGATGATGATGTTGTTGAGATCAGGGCCCTTTGGGTCGCATCTATTGCAGGACTTCTTGGTCTTCTTATCAATGAGTTAATTAATATGTTGGCTGTATGTTTGGGGTTGCTGTCATGCTGTGATGAATTTTGGACCAATCAGATGCTTCCCAGTATTGCATGAACTTTTGCACAGTACTATATATTAATATGTGATTTTAAGAATAGGCTTAAAGCACTGAAGAAATATTTTTTTCTACATGCTCATATAAAGTGTTGAATGCAGGGGAGACGGGGTGAAGTTGCCAAGTACATTATTACCCCTCAGGGCCAAACAACACGCACCCCTGAGGACTTACATCACTCAGCAAATTAAGAGTGGGTTCTGTGGCTAGAGCCTTCTATGTCAGCAGCCTCCACCTCCCTGCCGAACAATACAACCTGCACTACCACCGCAGAGCATTCATCTCAGCTCGATGCCTGGTCTTGTTATTCCTTTATTATGAGTCCTGGCTACTAACTCAGGGGGCTAATATTGTTTTGCTTCCGACGGTCATTTGGCACTGAGTGTTCTTAATTTCTTGCGCCCCTTTCTCTCCATCCTACCTTTTCTTTGTGTCTCGTAAGGGTGGGGGCAGACGAGGCATGTCGGCAAAATGCAAAGGTTTAATTACTTTCTGTTGAATTAATTAAGGAGGAAAAACTTGTTCTTGGGGAACAAAAGTGAGGCTGGCTGGAGGCAGTGATTGAGAATGGGTGTGAGGCACAGGAAAGCGTCATTGTAGCCTGGCAGCCTCAGAGGATTTAATTTAGAGTAGGTCTCCTGGAGGGTCCATCTACTAGAGTCCTGGGCCCCAGATCGAGCACTTGGAGGCTCTTATTGGTACCAAGCTTACAGCTATCCATCACTGTCACACCACCCTCCGAAAAACACTCTGTGGAGCAACAGCATCAACACTTTTGACTTTATGAATATAGAAGTCACTGTCTGCAGGGTAGGTGCTTTAATGCTCCCTTTTCCATCTATTGACACTTTGGGAAAATAATTCTTAAAGTGAGAAGAATATGACTCTGATTTGTGATGTTACTTTGGTAAGTAGCTGGGAGTTGCTCCACTGACAGATGGGAAAGTGAATTTATTGATACAACAACTGTTCATTTTAGTTTTTACAACCTAAGGGCAAAAACAGGAAAATGCACTCCCCTATAAAATTATTATGGGTGCTTCATGGAAGACTGACACAATGCCAGGACATGGAACGTATCAGGATAGAACATAACATAATTATACCGTTTCAAAATCTTCAGCTGGTCAGAGTTTACTTTTTTTAAGTAATTCAAGTGCAATAACAGGAGGGTATACAACTGAAACGTTAAAAAGTATTTCTTCCAATCTTCATAACATCTTCTTTCAGCCCTTTTTATCCCTTTTCATCTTTTCTCATCCAGTGCATCTTCCTCTGTCACACCAACGACTGCACCTGCATCTCTCACCACATCTATAAACTTCGTTCTTAGCCTCCTTCTTTTCCTCTCGCTTGGTAGCTCCATCTTCAGCATCCCAATACACCCAGTATATTTCCTCTGCACATGTCCCCAAACCAACTGAATTTTGCTTCTCTTACTGAGTTACTCCTGAACTGTCCAACTTGAGCTGTCCCTCTGACACTCTCACCTCTGCATCTTGATCAGCAGTGTTGTCTCTCACCCATTGCTGGTTTCACTACACACCTTTAAATCTTCCCTTTCACTCTTGCTGTTCTCCACCTCACCCTGCCTGTATTCTCTTCTTTACCTCTTATTCGAACAACATTTCACACAGTCATCAGAATTTTTAAAACCTTGTCTAACAAATGAAAAATGGTGATTGTCCACACACACTGATTGCAGTGGAAAAATGAAAGTGTTACTTATTATTATTAACATTATTGCTGTCTAAACGAACTAAAAGTAACATGTTAAACAGAATATCAGACAAATACACTGTTTAGAAAGGCACCTTTTTCTGGTGTTTAAAGTGCAAAACTCACCTTGTCCATTTCACTTTAAGGTAATACACTTTACTAAATCAATCCATCCATCCATCCATTTTCTTAACCATGTTACTAAACTCATCTGATCCTACATTTATTAACTAACAGTGTGAGTTACTGTGTGTACTGGATGTTGTACTGGCTGCACATTGCAGCTGAAATTCATTCATATTCACCTTTAACTCTGATCTTTTTAGGCACCAATAAACAAATGATTGCTATCTTGGGATCTAATCTGTTTATTCCATAGTTTGGGGCCTTGTCCAAGTCTTTCAGACTTTTTCTGTTTCTCTCTTTTATCTGGATCCATTGGCACATAACGTTCCAATGTGCCTCTGTACCCTGATTTCATTTTGGAAATACTTATCTCCACATTTCTTTTTTCCTCCCTGTCCCGATTTTGAACCCTTATCTGCGTATCTCACCACAATGTAGATGCCCAACCAAGACGTGAACTGAGAATCTTTCAGGCACATGAGAAGATACTTAGCTTGGCATGCAAGATAACTACACGATGTGTTGCAGTGTTTCTGGGTTTTTTTTTTTGTTTGTTTGTTTGTTTGTTTTTGTTTTTTTGTCTGTGTGTGTATGTGTGTGTGTTTTTGTGCTGTGGCAAACAGGGAGGGGACAACTGTTTGAATACTACATCCAAAGTGTGCATGACAGAAATATCACCAAATTAGATGTCTCTAATCCCTTGGGAATATGAATTAGCCTGGAATGAATCAGTCTTCAAATGAGTAGGTGTTTTGAGGAAAGAGAGGCACTGATATAACACGCTGAATCCAGTAAACAACAATCCACAATGAAAATACAAAAAGGAAAGGAAGTGGGGCTGCCAGAGGAAGATGCCAATGAGATCTGAGACATTACATTCAGTATCGCAAACAATGAAATAGTGCCATTGTCAACTGAGGATTTTGCATTTTGTGCTTCTTACCTTTTGGCTTAATGTTTGCAAAAATTTCAGGAAAATATGTCAAATTTTGCTCAGTTTCTTTTGTCTGTCTGTACATTTAATATATGACGTTTTAAGTCCAAAATGACACTGAAAATGTCTTTTTTAAATGGAGATGCTACCTTGCTGGACATAACAGCCAGTTTTTGTAATTTAGTGGAAGTGGGTTAAATGGAACTAGTAGATCTGTTCTTGTCATCTCTGCCAGTGATTCAATGATCAAAGCTGCTACTTCTACAGCCTTTGGGTTTGTCAGTGTGTGTGAGCTGAAGAGCTGGTGCTGAACTAATGCCTACCAACGCTGGGGTGTAGAGTTTCTTCTACCGGGTGGCCGTGCAGCCCCTTAGCTCTGTGTCTCTCCAAGAGTCTGCCCACCCACAGCACGGAGGTGTTCAAATCTCCATTGGGACAAATCTGCATCTCTCTGGCCAACGGCTCCCTCTCACCCTCCTCTCTCTCTCTCTCTCTCTCTCATTTCTTTCACCTCACTCGCACACAAAGATCCGTTCCTCTTCTTTGATGGCTGATAAGTGGCAGTGATGGTAGCTACAATTCATGGTAGTTCACTTCACTTAAAGGTATGACATTCACACACAGATCAAAACACAGTGAAGTCCATGCTGAAACTCAGGGGCACATCCATGCCAAGGTTCTGCATCCATGCTAATGAAATCCCAATTAAACGCGGTGTAGGGTAGCCTGTAATCTTAAAGTGTGCACTTTTTTAGGGGTGCCATCTTACCCCTTAATCACACTATCAAGTTGTAAGATCAATACAGCTTAGTGCTTAAGCTCTGTTTTATTTTAGGGGGGAAAATAGAGGCAGTGTACTCTGTAAATGTTCTTACTGGCACATGTGAATTTCTTTGCACTCAAATTAAGTAGGATTAAGAAGTGTGGGTGGGGGAACAAAGAGGGACAGAGAGGGACAGAGGGGGAGCACGGCTTCTTCAGACAGCAGCTCATGTGACAATAGCTGAGTGTGGTCAGCCAGACTATCTGTCCAGCAGTAGGTAGACATGAGAGCTGTGCCGCTGCACTCTGTTAGCACACAGGGACCACCTCATGACAGTTAATATAGGAAAGGATGGGTCAGAAATGAAAGAAAAAGACCAACAACTTAGTGTCTAAGTAAAGTTTCAGCACACAGTTAGCTATCAGAACAGCTTGTATGGCCAAAGACACTCAAAGTCTCTGAAACGTAGCCACATTGAACTTTAAGTTCATGTTAGCCCCTTGCTGTGCAGTGGGGCTGTTTTGTTTCCAGGTCTGCTGTTTTCCTGCAGAACTGAGCAACTATTGAAGTCAGTAAAGGTTGAATTGTTTGTCCACTGGCTGGGTAGACCTTTTTTGCATAAAAATACATTAATAATAATCCATATTTTAAATGAAATTATTTGTTTATACTCAAATCCTGTTGTATGTACACATGCACCAACATGCCACCCACCTACACACCTACAATGTAGTATAAAACCTAGCACCTGCCATTTGACACCAGAGTATTGGACTTGGTTTGGGGCTAGTTCTGACTGGCCATTGGGCTGGCTTCTGGTACTTGGCAATTCTGGCTCTTACTACTCAGTTTCAGATGACATGGATGCTGTGGTAGCCATAGCTAGTTGGGATTAATTAAAAAGAATTACATTCCTGAAAGAAATATGTTGATTCTTTTATGTATGTAGACATTAATTTTTCCATGCTTGTCACCATTTTGGGGAGCTTTTTTTTAATATAGTTCATTAAAGTAGCTGACTTTGTATCCTTATACTTGATCCCACCAACCAGGTGCTGATTGGGTCAAACATTTTTCTAAATAACTGAAAGAAACAGGTGTCATTGGGCACATCACATCTGAGATGTGGGTAGCAATTCACACCACACACCAAGTCACACCAAGAAATGAAACTCACCCAGGTGTTTGGTAAAGCCACGTGTGTCCACTTAAAACAACATTTCCCTTCAGTATTAACTTCAGCATGGTTTTCAAGACATGCTCCACAATGGGAATATATCTACTACACATCATTGGCTGTTGACACATGATACAGGAAAATGAACTGTAGAAATTCATTTTTAAAGTCGCTCTTGTTGCTGCTGCTCCATCAAGTTCTGTCTTTAGTCATGCACCATTATTGCAGAGATACAAAAAGAACTGAAAATATATTAATGGTGCAAAGCAGGTGAGCTAGTTTAGCCAGGCAACTTGAACTGAAGTGCTTCATAAACTCTTACATGCCTCAGTCTCCAAAACACACTCTCCAAATTTAGAGGTCTATTTAAGCTGCATAATTTCCCAGTTCTCCTTCTGATGTCTTTGCTGCTGTTGCCCTACATCATGGCCTGCTGATTCAACCCCTCCATCACCACCCAGCATCCATTGTAGGCTCCCTGATCAGGTTTACTGATCACTCCCCAATTTCTATTGGTATCATATGGGAGTGATGAGCTCAGAGCCCAGACACCAAGCTCTAGCTGTATACAGTCATTTCAAAGTTGTCTGACTGAACTCCAGATCGAGGAATACATATATGTCTTTATAGGAATTTCATAGGATTGCAGTGCTTATGTATACCTGTGTTTTTCTGAAGACATATTCATTTAATTTGTAAGAGGAAACAAATAAAAATGTAGTAAAAGTCAGCTTGAAGAATGGATGGTGCAAGGCAAAGGATTTCTATAATAGTCAGCAATGTTCAGTGTGACTAAAAAGGGATACAGTTGTTTGATGACACCTATAGGTTGGTGTGCTTTATTGATGGTGAAGTATAGAATGATTCACAGAACTTGGGGCAGTGTTGTGCCTCATCCAAGCGATTAAACTCTTCAGCTCAGCCTTGTTATCACCTTTCTTCTTCTTTTCTCTCTCTCTCTCTCGCTCTCTCTCTCACCACACACACACACACACACACACACACACACACACACACACAAACATGTACACACATTCCTTGCTCATGTTGACCAAGACCAAATGAAAGCAGGCAGAGTCAGAGAATGGCTGAGGCTGTGGCCATAGTGTGAGGAGGGGAGGAGGCCCCAGTGTGCTGAAATAGCTTAGGCTCCAAAAGAAATGAGATCCAGGCACTTATTTGTCAGGGTGTCTGCCTGCTCTTTCCCTGTCTCTGCACTGTGTGAATATGCATGAGGATTTGAGAGGTATAAATAGCGGAGGTGTCCATATTGCCACTGCGTTTTCCATCAGCACAGAGAAAGGCTTTAATGGGCTTATTATGAACCGCATTACATCACCAACGGCCAATTACAAATTCCTTATGGAAGAAGGAAAGGGAGAACTTACTCTTTAGTCAAAGTTTATGTAGCTGACAAGTCACATGGCCTCATGTTTTCATTTAAGAGAAAGCATCTGTCCTATAGGTACCAAGTAATAGCTGTAATGTAACACCACTTGTATAATACTTTATTGTTTCCTGAAAGGACAAACATTGTTCAGTTTGGTTTCATTTTCTGCTAGCACCAAAAAACACGCTGAAAAACAGGCACCTTATACATTAAATGCTACTCAGGCCAGTTCTTAAATGCATCAACAGTGGCTGCTCATACTTGTCAGTGGAGACCAGTTTTACTTTGAAGAGTCACTTTAAATTCAAATGAAATTAAAATCCACCCAAGTACAATGGAATTGGGTGGAATTTCATTCATGTGTTTGGAGTAGTGATGTTTGGAGCCATATAAGACACATGATCTGTACATGAACCTTGATGAACAGTTTTATGGACCACCTATAAAATCTACTGACACTGTTTTAAGTAGGAAATGTTTTTTCAGTTTTCAAATGTAATGTTTCAATGCTACACACTATAAATTTAAACAATCATTATGGTTAACTGGCCTCAGCAGTCAGATTTATAATGGCAAGTAGGTACAAACTAAGGAGTTTGAATGTTATAGGCATTTACATAAGTAGGGTTGTAAGGAAAGGCCCCTCCCAAATAAGCAATGAATCCTGTGGTTTTTTTAATTGCTCTTTTTGTTTGTTTGTAAGAATAAAATCAGCAGATCTTGGTCTCATTTTATTTGTGTTGGTTTAATTTTAACTGTTCTTGAAAGAGAAATTGTGTCTTTCATGTCAGAAAGAGTGCAATCATAAAGTTACAGTGACATAACTGTGGTTAAAAAAATACATCGGATGTATGTTGTTCTAATGGCGTTTTGACTTAGATTCCCCTGTGTGATTCTGAATACAATCCTTGCTTATGGTGTTTAAATTTGTTTAGCAGCGTGCACCCTGGCCCACTTCCACCCATAGTTCCTGTTGGGGATTCACTCAGTCAGACTTCTGCTCCACTTTCTCTTCACAGTTCTGTCTATGACCCACTTTGATTCACTTCATTTATGTCAGTGTCCAATTAGACCACCACTTTTGAACCTTGGCAGATATTGAAACAAAGTGTCTGTAGTGTATAAATAAGTGGAAATATTTCATATAAACATCCCATACATACATAGCAATGAACAGATGAGCATGGTGTTGCATCATCAGAGGATGGTAACTACATAGTAAACGGTGCATTCAAGGAGAGCATAGAAGTTCAGAGGCAAAAAGCTCACTGTATGGCTGAAGAGAATGTGTACAGCTGTGGGAGATTAACATGGGAGATACAGCCAGAGCCAATGCAGGAGAGAAAGAGAGTGAGATAAGTTGAGGAGGGTGGGCGAGGAGGAGATGAAGCAGTGATCTCATGATAAGCCTGATAGAAAGAGGGCTCAGAGTTCTCCCAGGGAGCAGGTTGAGGTAGGTGGATAGATGCAGGGGACAGCACATCGGGCGCCCCTGCCATCAGCAGTACCAGCAGAGGGCCTGCTGCCGGGTAGGTGCCAGTGCAGATGCAGATGAACAAGCGTCGAAGAGAAACAATTGGGCAGGGGGCAGCAGGCTGGGCATGAGGGGAGGCAGATAGAAGGAAAGAGGGAGCTAGGGAGAGGGTACCATCCCCGCCGCTCTTTATCGCAGCCATTGATCGTGGCGTGTGTGCATTGATCCAAGTCGACCATCTGCTAGAGTTAGATAAGCGTGCGAGGGCCTGGGCATTGTGCTGTCACTCATGGAGTGTGCACTAAGAGAGAGAGAATGAGCGAGATAGAGGGAGAGCTAGATAGAGAAAAAGGGAGTGGTGATGTTGAGGAAGGAGGGGTGCTTTGGCTGCAGGGAATTATGGGGGCAGGATTAGCCTCCTCACTTGCAGGAAACAGAATTTTAAACGGCTGTCTCCTGGCTCTCTCACACAGACACACACACACCACCCCCCCCGTGTCTTCGCTCCCTGCCCCCACCCTGACTCCTCACACACTCTCTGTTACAGTGAACTTCATCAGAGCATCTCCGGTGTGTGTGTGTGTGTGTGTGCTCGCGCCCCCAGAGGCCACAACAAGGATCGTTCTGATGACCTCAGTGGCCATCAGCTTTGCTCCTGATCTTCCTTGCTCCTGTCGCCGTGGACACTCTGACCATTATAAGATAGGGAACCCCACTTCACTAAAGTGTCTCATTTAATATTCACCATCAAAGTCACAATGTAGCTGTTATCATGTTATCAGATGCCTCTGCAATACATCTGTCAATGTCCTTTTTTGGTCATTTCAATGCGTTTTGATTTCTAAAGATTGTACAAAAGATGTCCAGTTTTGGTAACACTACATCTAAAAAAACAAAAAACAAAACTAAAGATTCAACCACTGTGTCCAATGAGGAAACACAGTATGTAAGTATATCTTATAAGAACTACTTATTTTCTTAAATATTTTTTAAAAGTCACATTTGATTCACCAGCAGAAAAGAACCACAATATCCACTTTTTAACATTTGGCTGTCTTTTTGTTATGCTGGCTTATCCAGTGGGATTTAGAAAGAAACAATATGGTGTATCACAGTCGGTATTTGTGTACAACAGTAAGCCCATGTGCATTCGGCTGAGTGGCACCTGTCCCCTTTCCCCTGGCTCGTAGTCCTTCTAGAAAATGAAAAAATACACAGGATTCTGGAAATATTCCAGTTGCCAGGGAGACCTATAAAAGAGCAACTGCAGCAGCATCACGGCCCGACCTGAGGGGAAAAGTGGCAGCAGAGGGAGCGTGTGTTCTCGCAGGCTGGAAGGAGCCTGTGATGCCCCCACCATCACCCCAGAGCTCGCCCTGTCTTCTGTGCAACTGTCTTTAAGTCTATTCTGCTCTGTTGTTGCAACTTTTCCTTTGCTCCATTTTCCTCTTTAGAATTTGCACATTGGGGTCCAACGCACAAGACCGCTGCTTTGTGGGAGGGTGGGGGTGTTTTTGATGTGAAGGCGAAAGTGGTATGGAGGGATTAGTGTGGCCGGTTGGATCATCTTACAGCCGCCGACCCCCCCCCACCACCAGACTCGTGGACAATGGGGATTAAAACTTCTCTTATTCTTCAGCCCCAAACGGCAGGATGACAAAGACAGTATTCCTCTGGGTCTTTTAACACCAGGCTGCACAGCTGAAGTTGTGAACGAGGTGGGGGTGGGGGCCCAGGCAGGGGTCTTATACAGAAAATTAATCCTATGGAATTTTCTCCTCATTGCAAATGGAGATTTGTAGCTTTTGCCTTGCTATCTTAGCCAATCCCACATAACGCATCAGTGTCACTCAATAGAGGATAACAGCATCCGGTGGAGTGAATGTTTATATCTGAGGCACCCAGGGGCCAGACACAGCTGATACACATCTACATCCACGCAGCAGCACAGCTTCAAAGGCAAGGTGTCAATGGCTCATTTGGAATAGATGTGATAGATTAATTATATTTCACTTACACTGGCGTCCCACAGCACAGCTCCTTTGCAAATAACAAGACCCAGGCAACAGTCACCATGTCCAAGATGCTGAACAGGCCCTGATTTGTTACTCACCATTTCACAAACCAGTGCACGAATGCAATTCTCCATGCAGGGGAGAGAAGGTGTTTCTCATCTGAAATTGACCATTAAACATAATGGTATGTATTATGAATACCAGGTCAACACACAAATTGTCTGAATGTCAATCACCTGACTATTGTAACCACCACAAGGCAACAAAAGGCTCCTTCTAGGTTCAATTATGCCTAACTCTAAAATCATTCTGCCATCATCACAGTGCATTGTGTTGCTGTTGTTGGTTTGCTTTATTGTACCAGAGGAAACTCACAATGTCACTCCGTTCTCTTTCACTGATGAATGGGAAAATGCAATGTTGTCTTTGGGGGTTGACGGCGAGCAATTTCCAACAACAAATGACAAACTACCCCCTCCTCCACCCGGGTGTGTAGCAAAATTGTTTCTCTAATAAAAAAACGCATCTTTTGATTGTGAGGGTGGGGATATTTAA
>VUQI01061302.1:9664-20665 GCA_015106735.1 Paratilapia polleni
AGAAAGCCTGAAGAACTATTGCTCAAGAGCACTTTTAAACAATTACAAGAAAGTCTGGCTCCTTGGAAGCAAAATATAAAGAAATGAGGGGTGGCTCAAGACTTTTGCACAGTATTGTACATCCCTTAATACAGAAGAAGAGACACAGCCAGATAACATTGCAAAAGGGTAAGCATTGATTGATGTTTACAGAGCACCTGCAGAGTCTTTCTTATAAATAGATGATCAATACAAGCTGCTGCAGGGAACTAAAATTGAGAAACATCAAAGCAGAAAATGGCTAACTATGATAAATAACGAGTGACGCTCTGATACTCAAACTATTGATGCTCCATTTAATATTAATTGTGATTAGAAAGCATTGCGTCATCAGAGCATAACATACAAACTATTGAAGGTGCAAGAGGTGATGATTTATATGTCCAGTTTATTTTCTTAAAACTTTTACCCAGAGTGTTTACAGTGAAGAGGTTTACTGACAGTTTTACAGAACAGGTTGAAATCTTCATATTTACTCTCTGTCATAAGACTGTCTCCTCTCTGTTCTGTCTGTGGGTAATTTTAAAACATGTTGTGTTTTTTCTTTTTTTAATGCTCATAAAGCTTCTGAATGTAACACAATCAAAAGGTTCTGCTACTTCATCCATAAAAAGCTTAGAACATACAAGTTTTTCCTCCTGTTCTAGTGCTCCTTCTACATTTGGAAGTTGGGTCCTGACCACTTGCACTTCCATATTTGTTTTTTTACCATGGATCGGAAACTTGTTTAGAGAATAAACATCTTCTCTGTCAAACCATTCCAACCTTCATGATGAGGATCTGGGTCTCTTCCATTTGTGACTCAGAGAATGAATATCACTTTTCAGTGGAAGAGCCTGCAGTATCTAACAGTAGCAGGAGGATGAATATCAAAAGCCATGAGGGCTTCACAAGGAGATAAAGATGATAAATCAAATTTAACCATGTTTTTTTGTTTTTAATGGGCTGATTTTTATCTTTTTTATTTTAATTTTAATTTTAATTTTTTTTTACTTTTTGTGGCATCTCATATGGAGTTATAAATGCAGTATGTTTTGTCTACTGGTTGTTCTGCTGCCCCCAAGTGGTTAAAACCCAAATAATACTGTTTTAATGACATACACTATATGGACAAAAGTACTGAGTCACCTACACATTTCACCTACAGGAGCTGCTGGGCCATGGAAACCCATGCCATGAAGCTCCTGGTGCACAGTTTTTTGTGTTGATGTTAATGCCAGAGGAGATTTGGACCTCTGCAGTTACTGAGTCAGCAGAACGTTGGCGACATTTATGCGCACTGTGCCTTAGCACTCGGTGACCCCGAACTTTACACGGCCTGCTACTTTGTGGCTGAGTAAGACCACTTACAGTTGATCGTGGAATATCTAGGAGGGAAGAAATTTCATTAGCTGACTTGTTGCAACAGTTTCATCCTATCACAGTACTACGCTCAAATTCAGTGAGCTCTTTACAACGATCCATTCTCTCACAAATGTTTGTAAATTGACATTTAATTTTATACACCTGTGACAAAGGAACTGAAAACAGACAGAGGTACAACAGTGAGTGTCTACAGCCATTATTTACCTTTTATATCAAACATGGAGTGTAAACTTTAATTTTACCCAAAAAATAATCAACCAACAGGAAACAACCTGCAAAGAAAATATTTCCTAATTAGGCTTTTTGTGGATTAGACAGTATTTGGGACAACAATGCTGCTTGTAGATGTCTTATATTAATCTGACATGTGCCTAAGTGTGAAATCTCACTTAATTAGAAGAATCTGAAGTGGTGAAGCTTTTAAATCCAAGCAAACACTCTGACACTTAATAAACTTTGCCTGAATGTCTTTGCTCAAAAAAAAAAAAAAAAAGAAAGATGTGCCAATGTCAGAAACAGAACCTCACTGTCCCTCCTCAACATCACCTGGACTTCCTCCTTGTAGTTTCCAGCATGAGGGAGTTTGTGCACTTTTTCTATCACCCTTTTATCAGTTAGAACAAAATGAAACAAACAAAACATGTGAGAAACATTGTGAGACAAGTAATAAAAGCTTGTCTGCTGTGAAGAAGACTGAGCTAACTGACCAACAAGGGGGCAGGGAGACAATAGTTGAGACAGTCCAGACAAGTTCACCGTGCAACAAACAATGAGACAGAATTTACATGTAGATATCTGCCAATGACATAAAAGTGTTGTTTATGTTTAAAAAAAAAAAGTGAGTCCAGTAATAACAGTGTACACACCTGGAGTGGACGTTGTGGCTGTCTGTTCACAAATAACCATATAAGCTGTAAATGAAATGTCCTTGTATTTACACAAACAGAGAAATGTGCAGTTATGTTATCAATATTTCTTACTTTATAAGAGACGGTCTGACCGGACCAGTATCGTACGTGGAAACATCAACATACGTCTGTTTATGGTGACGTTTTTTTCTGTTCGTACTTTGACAAGTTTTGACAGTGGAAATAATGCAAAAACTACGTTTGCAGGCATCCCATAAAAAATCACTTGGAGCAGACTTAAGTTCTCCTTCACTTCTCTTCCACCATGATGATTTAATATACCTCTCTCCTTCTCTTGTCTTGTTGCCGCGGTCATAAATTCACTCTGAAGTCTGTCCTTCAAATTTCATTCAGGTAAATGAAAATAGTTATTTTCGTGAAGAAATAATCATATTGTTTCATGTAACTCTCAGAAACTCCCGCATTTGCTGCAAATGGAGCCCCTTGGGTCCCTTTTAGTGCATGCGAGAATCATAGTTGAACACTGTTGTCCCCCTTTGCGGGACAGCCCAGCCAGACTTTTTTTTTTTTTTTTTAACCTTAGACTGCCTCATGCCTCATGAATCACAGCCTTTTGTGGAAGGGCCATGTGGGTAGAGATGGACGGCAGCTGAGAGGAGGAGAGACGGGAGATGAGAGGAAGCTGATGGCTTGGCACAAGCTAACGTATACTCTGCCGCTGACTCATCTGTCTTTCAGATGCAGGAACAGCCGAGGGAGGGGGTGGTGGGTAGTGGGAGGGGGAAAGATACTGAGGACATCTCGTGTGTCGTGGTGGACTCATGACTCACAAAGAGGGGGATGCATGCGTGGGACGGACAGTGTGGGAGATGTGTACGGACACACAAGCTGTACAACATAACTGCAGCTGCAAAGCATCTGTTTTTCTTCTACTGTCCCCCATGACCTCAGAAGGACAAAAGGACAACATTTCAGATGAATTTAAGACTTTTAATTATTCTGAAACCTAAATCTAATGAACTCATTGATAAGTTGTGGTATTTTGAGAAAAATAAATCCCAAATCTATTTTTTATAGACTCCAGTTAGGAATCTGTTCACTTTAAACCTGACAAAGCTCAAACCAGATTTCCAACTTGACTTTAACACTGATGACTTGTTATTTTAGTCAACCTTTGACTTGAAATGAGTTGACAGATGCATCAATCGTGCTTCACTGGCACTGAAGGAAAAACACCAAGACACACATTTATCTCAGAGAAAAAGAAACAACAAAAAGTGCTCATTATTTCTGTATAAATGTACACAAACTGTTACTTATTAAAGTTTTAAACGACACTGAACTTAGTGTAGTACAGATACAGTTCATTTTGATAATGCTGGCACATGGTCACAGCAAACAAAAAAAAAGGGGGGTTATCTAATAATATTCCATTTATTTCTATTTCTGGAGGGTAATAACAGTAATCTGGACAAATTAAACCATCACTAGCTAACATTAACAGGATTATATTTCTTTTTTCACACTGTGTGCAACAGCATCAGTGGGGAGCATGAAATGAGTGAAGCATCAAGGCCTGTGGACAAAAGACTGAAGGAATGCAGGAAGCAGAAAACATCAGCTGCCATACAGCAGCTGCTAAAGTGGACGATCATGGTACTCCTTATTTTCTGTCATACATATATTGTTATAATGGTAAATGCTTATATTACACATGGCCGAGTATCAAATAATGAAAACAATGTATGTGAAAGTAATCCCAGTAAGCCAAAAGCTTGGGCTTCAGACTGCTCTAAATGATCTGTTTCAGACAATTAAAAAAAAACAAAACTCTTGGATGCGTGTGATGTACATATGATGACACCTTGTGAGCACCTGCTGTTTACACCTTCTGTTTGTGAGGAGGAGCCAATCAGGATAAAGTTGCCTTAAAGGAAGGGTGGACTTAAAGGGAGAGGAGCTAAGGTGGCTTGTTTCTGAAAGTGAATGAACCAAGGCCCAGTATAAGATAAATGAGGATTATTTTCAGCCACAAATCATGCAAAGCTACTCTAGTAGAGTCCAAGAATACAAATATGGAGCCAAAAAATGACCAAAACAGGTCCCCTTTAAGGTCCTCAACATGAATGGAGACAATGAACCTCTGAGGTTTTTGGGTGACCCCATAAGAAATCACTTTTGTTTTCTTTAATGTGAAGCCTGATTTATTTCAGCAGCCAGCTGTATGTTTGAGAAGCTGGAAACCTCAGCCAGTAGTACACACCCACAAGCCTCTGTCCTCTGGTCTGGACTCCCACACAGCGTTACCAGCTTCAATGGTGGCTTCATCACTGGAGGAGGCCCCGGTTCATGTGAGCACTCATGACTCACAGAGCATTCCTGTTACACGCCTCCACTGCCGCCACCACCGCAAGTACCACCTCCACACACGGAGGGAGGAGGACTGGCAAATACGCAACGCTTTAACAGACAATTCAGCATTCAGGTGCACAATCACGGTTGAATTACTTACTCACTCACAGTTTGTGTATGATAATGAATGGGTCATTCAGTGAGTAAAAAGAAAAAAAAAGTCCTGATGTGACTGCTGCTGAGACCAACAACTGGAAACAAAGAGGATCAAAACCTTGAAGCTCGCGTCACTCTGCTGTATTACGCTGGTAGATTAGCTCTTTGCACATAATGGCGCATCTCTGGAGGACCGATGTCATCTGCAAATACCCCTACAGGTGTCTTAAAAAGAACTTTTAACTCTCACTAATTCCTGACACACTGTGAAGGTTTGATTTTTCTTTTATCCATTTATTTGACAGAGACAGTTTTCTCCTTTTTAAAACCTTTTCTTAATGATTATGACCGCACAGTTTGGCAGTACGTCTGCAGGGGGATCATTTTACACTCAGTAAAATGAAGTTGATCTTATTAAAATAGCTTAAAATTACAAAATAATCTCAGAGGGGTCATTATAACCAGTGACACCATCTATTCTTATACCTTCCATTTGAGAGAGGATGTCTGATGCACCCGTGTAGCACTGTATTCTGTAACCAGTCAAATTCTCTCCTTTTTCTTCATCAGCTAAATTCTCAGCCGTGTTTTATTCCCAACACACTTATGGAGAAATACTCATGAATACCGTGTATTTGTTGGCTTAAAAGTAGAAGATTGTATTTATATGGAGTATAAAAAAAAGTCCTAACAGCTAATGAAGAACCAGTCTTGTGTGTTTGCTACTGTGAAACAAAATCTCCCTAAAGTTGCTGCAGAGTTGCTTATTGCTATTAAGGAAAACCAGAGACTGTAAGGATGAAGGTGAAAGTGTCTTAAATCTGCAGTCTTTCTAATGACCAGCAGGGGTGAGTCTTCTGGTTGCAAAAAGAAGTTTGATTGTATAGAAGTCTATGGGAAAACAACTCTACTTCTTACTAAATCTATGACAACTTCAAGTGACAACATCGGCAACTTCAAGCGACAACAGGCAAAATAACCTCTGGCAATGTCACGTGGGTGGGTCCTGAGATAAGATTTTCTCAACCTTTAGGTAAGCGACTAAAGTAACTACTAATGAAAGCAAAGAATGCCGTTGATTCATGTATTACAAAGTGGTAAAGACATTAAAGGGTTACCTAGGCAACCGGAGCCTGGAATGTCCACTAGCAACTGACGGTCGACCCATTAAAAAATTTGATTAACAATGATGATTCTGAGTTAAAGGTCTAAAGTGTCCATTAAATCTAAACATTATTTTGATAATAACTTCACAAATTTGATGTTTTGTTAAACTATTTTCACCGTAAATTGAACATTGTGGGTAGTGACTGAAGAATGAGCTTGAGGGTGCAAGCAGCGGAAATGAGCTTCTTCCCTTGCGCGCTCTCTTAGAGATAGGGTGAGGAGCTCAGTAATTCAGGAGGGGCTCAGGGTAGAGCCACTACTACTCCACATCAAAAGGAATCAGTTGAGGTGAGGTGGTTTGGCATCTGACTAGGATGCCTCCTGGATGCCCCTTAGATGAGGTGTTTCAGGCATGTCCTACTGGGAGGAGGCCCCACACCCAGGACATGCTGGAGAGAATATGTCTCTCAACTGGCTTGGGAAAAACTGGAGGGGGTGGCTGGGGAGAGGGAGGTCTGGGCATCTCTGCTTAGACTGCTACCCCCACAACCCAGACAGAAAATGGTTGTTTGGTTGGTTGGTTGGTTGGTTGGATGGATGGATGGATGGATGGATGCCAAAGTAAGCAACAAATAAGGGAGTCACACATGATTGAATAATGAATGAAATTGATAAACTTAACCTAAAATTAATTCAAACTGATGTTTAAATTTGTATGAGTGAGTGAAAGTTCTGCTGCTATATTTTGAAGAGCATCAGCAAATGTCAAATCCAATGGATTTAGTACACATAACCTTAATATTTACATGGTGTGAACTTTTTAAGATACCACAACCTAAGCAAGTTGAGCTCCTTTCTGTAGTCTCATAGATTTCCTTTTTTATAGGAGTGCACAGGTTACTTGTTGAATCACTGTCTGCTGCACATTATTTTCACTGCAAGAGTGCAACGAACAAAACACTTCCAAGCTTTTAGTCTTTTTTAGTAAAAAGAAGGGTGAATGTTAAGGGGTTAGGTCAGTCATGAAGGTCAGTAATGAATGCAGTGAGTGGCTGAGTGATCACACGTCACCTGAAACCAGCTTGTGGAGGCTTGTAAGGTAGAAGAGAGACACGGAGAGGTTAGAAAAAGAGGAAGCCAGAGGTCTGAGCAACTCCTGATATCTTCTTCTGATCTGTGTGGTTTGTTTCAGGCTCAGGAGAAAACAAGCAAACACCAACAAGGAGGTGGAGGAGGGATGTCAGACTGTGGGTTGGGTACTTTGTGAAACAATTCTGTACTAAGTGGGCTCAGCAGACAGGGAGTAGAAGGATAAAAGCAGACTTTATTTATTCAGTAGGCATGATGGGGAAAAGGTAGGCAGTTGGCAGAGGCAAACCAGCCTAAAAATTGCCATTTTTTTAAAAATCACAAGAGTAGATGCAAGATACAGAGGCTGGCCTGGGATATCTACTGATAGGCAATCTACGACATGATTTCAGCATGAAAATAATTCTAAGATGTAAGCTGTCAGGGCTGAAAACTTGTTTAAGGTACCACAGCTGGTGGTGTATGCTATCTCAAGTGAAATACAGCCTAAAGGACAGACAACCCACAGATGGGTCCTCTGTCTTTTCGGAGGTTTTTCAGCACCAAAGACCTTTTTCACTGCTGACATTTTGACCTGAGTAGGGAAAGCACATACTCGTCCATGCTGGTTCTCTTAATGGAGGAGTGCAATCATTAATTCCGACTTTTGTTTTCCCTACTTTGACTTGTCAAAATGTCTATTGTGGAAAAGGTTGAAAAAGATTTACTATTTCCATAGTATGTCATACAGTGTCCAAACCAACATGCTTTTCCAGACATTTTGACCCACAATCCTCTGCAGAGCTGGAGATATGCCACATACGTCACAAGCAAGCACAGGCAGATAATTAAAGTAATTTAATAAGTAAGTTTTTATAGCACCGGTTCCAAATCTCATTCTTTTTCATTTTACTTCAATTTTCAGCCAGGCCCTAAAGTATACTCTGCTTTATTGTCTATTTTTCTCTAATAATCATTTATAAAATGAACATCAAGTTGTATTAAATAAGGCTTGAAACTAGTGATTGAGACATAAAACTCATCAGGAAAGTGTTTACCGAGGTCATAAATTAAGTGAGAAGACGGGTCCTTTTCCCATAGAGTTCAATACAATCAGACTTCCTTTTTCAATCAGAGGAGATACCCCTGCTGGCTATCAGAAAGAATGCAACATTCAACATTCAAACACTAAAACTAATTTTTTTGTTCAGGAATGCAAGTAAATAACTGTAATTTGGCATCTTAATCAAAAACTAATAACGTGCTTTACTACTTTTTTCAGCTTTTTTGTAAAACAGTACATTTGAAAATTCATGGATAACAACAATAATTATATTTTAGCATTAAAAATATCATGTTGATTAAAGAGCTTGTGCATACTGGTGGATTAACCATTACAGAAACATAAAACATGATTGGGGTAATTACCAATACTGTTAATTTAGGGCAGCTGTGGCATAAACCTTACATTGGCTGGTGGTCTAATAAATTTGTTAAGCACTGTACAGGTAGTGGATTTTAATTGCTGGGCTACTGTTTGTTTATATAGCCTGACATCTTTTTCTCAGTGACATCATGCCAATCATGAAAGACATCAAGCTCTGATTGGTTGGTGGCAAGCATGTAGTCTGTCATGTGTGCCAAGAATTATGGCTATATAATTACCTAATCTGACAGAAATATTGTGCAGTCTGAACCTGGCCTTTAATAATCTGCTGCATAAAGGTGTGTAGTTGTGGACCACCTCAAGTTGGACAAATTTGCAGCGAATTAAGTGGAATTTATTTTTAATACTTTATGGCTGACTGAGCATCTCTGTTCACTCTAGTAGAAAACGATTGCTTTCTGGAGGAATTCAGCAGGTACACATAATCCTAACATCATAAAATCTCAGCTCAGCTCAGTACGTCTGCTCACTCGTCAAAGTAGCTTTGATATTGCATGTTCTCACTGCAATCAGTTAAAACCCCATCTCTTCTCATTACATCTACTGCGACCTTGTTAGCAAAGCACAAATTATGTGTCACATTTTCCTCTTTTTTTTTTTTGTCATGTGGTGCTAACCATCACCAGTCTAAAAGAGAAAAATGACAACTGGCCTGACACCACAGAGCAGTGTAAAACGTCCAGCGCCACTCTGAGAACACTTAAAGGGCAGCTATGAATTTTACACACTAATCAACATTGAAACATTTGCAGTCTTGATAAAAATAGTACAACAACTGAACAATTCATAAGCACACATTTCAGGACAAAACAAACAGACACTCCTTATGAATACAACCTTTTATTATTCCAATTAGATGAGCCTCCATTTGGCACCTATTCATACACTATGATTGATTGTACAAAATTATCATAAACCCAGAGGGCTAATGGGCAATTTATCTCCCTGGCTGACAGGATGAAACCAGTTCTGGCTCTTCTGTGATATCGAATGACTAACCTAAGATAATGGCTTTGGCCCAGGATAATATACAGTATAAATATAAATCTCGCCAGTCAATGCTATTATTACTGAAACCCAAGATGTCGTTAATCTCTGGACTCCTCCTCCACATCCATAGTTCATTGGACATTTATCTGCTTATCCAAGTCGAGCGATAACAGAGAGGCACGGACCAGCAGAAAAACAGTTTTACAGTAACTATCTCACATACTCAACGCAATTATTTGAACTGGTGTCAGCTACCGCCCTCGCAGACATAACAAGGAGTTTCCTTAGCAGTGTGCAAACACTCATGGTGTCTTGCAAGGGGAAAAAAAGAAATGATGAGTCCTTCCTGGCTGCAAGTCTCTCCTCACTTTGATTAACTGCACCTCTCTCCCAATTAGGGAAGACCTTCAGCCCTGGGTGCAGAGAAGTAAGTAAAGAGAGGAGGCTGTTTCTCTGAGAATTTCTCTTCCTTGCTCCTATCAGACCAACTACTCAGCCATGTGGATGACAGACACAGAGACACACTCCAGCTGTGAACATAGTGTTTGTGTTTTTTTTTTTATGTGGGAGTGCTGCAAGCCTGTGTGTGGGTGTATCTATTATTCATTGTCCCTGTGTCTCTGTTTGTTGATTGTGCGTGTGTTTAATTTCTGTGGCATTAGATTGGTTTTCTTCTTATTTATCTGATAGGACTTTCTCTGTTAGGGCGAGCAAGTTCTCCTCTAACACTGCTTCTCTAACCTGTGGGGTTCCACAAGGTTCAGTCCTGGGTCCATTATTTTTTTTTTCTACATCCTTCCTTTAGCTGGCACCATTCAGTCTTTTTCTGACATTTCTTATCATTTCTATTCCGATGACATTCAGCTGTATATGTCTTTTAAGCCTCACCAGCTGCATAGGCTTTCCACCCTAGTCCACTGATTAACCCAGATTAGTGATGGGCTCTCTAGCAATTACCTTGTCGTAAACGCCAACAAAACTGAGACCATGATCATAGCTCAGACTGAGTTATATCCTAAAATCACTCAGGCTCTTACTTCCTTTTGTTAAACCGCTAAATCCAGTGTTCGAAATCTTGGCGTAATATTTGATTCCTCTTTGGGTTTCGATTCCCATGTGAAATCTGTCTCTCATTCCTGTTTTGTCCATTTAAGGAATATTTCCAAATTGTGACATATAGTCTCAATTATGGCTGAACTGGAGAAAATTAGTTATGCATTTGTGTCATAGCACTTACATTATTGTAATGCCTTGTTTACTGGCTTAGATATATTACATCTTTCACACCTCCAAGCGATACAAAATGCTGCAGCCACATTCCAGCAAGCGACCTCACATCACTCCCATTTTATATTCTTTACATTGGCTTCGAATAGATTTTAGAATTCGTTTTAAAATTCTTGTTCTCACATACAGAGCACTAAACAGCCAGGCTCCAGACTATTTATCCCAGCTTCTTACCAAACACACTGCTGCTCGTAGTCTTCGATCACAGGCTCAGAATCTGTTAGTTATTCCATGTACAAGATTGAAGACAAGGGGGGACAGAGCTTTTCAGTCTGTGGCACCAAGACTTTGAAACAGTCTCCCACTACAATTACGTTTAGC
>VUQI01061303.1:7667-19896 GCA_015106735.1 Paratilapia polleni
AGCATATTTATATAGCAGACACAGTGCTATTGAGTAAGGTGAGGGGGGACAATGCTGAGGGGCTCCTCCTGAAATCCACTGTCATCTCCACAGTTTTGAGCATATTCAGCTCTAGGTTGTTCTGACTGCACCACAGGGCCAGCTGTTCAACCCCACGTCTGTATGCGGACTCATCACCGTCCTTGATGAGTCCGATGATGTAGATACAGGATGTAGATATTCCTTAAAAATCCTAAAGGTTTTTGACAAATGATTCCATTAACCATTAATTGTCATTGACAACATTTCTTATTATTTCTTATTATTTAAAATATAAAAATAAAAGTTTGGCTTCACAGAGAAATGTCCTTGTTTTTGAAAGAAAGAAAATTATAAGTGTCAGGGGTGTGACAGCTACGATGATTGCATCGGGAGATTCCAAGAACCATGATTGGTCAACTCAGCTTGTTCTACAGGTTTCGGATTAGGTGGGGATTGTTCATAGTTAAGCAACAAAAAGAAAATGTAAAAATAAATAGAGGCTCAGTAACACAATGCGTTGATGTATTTAAAAGTTAACACAGAAGTTACCCATGTTACACATGAAGTCACACATGTTAACCACTTTAGAATTTTTCCTTTTTTCTCCAGGATTTTTTTGGCAAATCCGACCCTTTCCTGGAATTCTACAAGCAGACAGAAACTGGATGGCAGCTGGCTCACAGGACAGAGGTATAGATACACTCACTGTGTTCCAGGCTTTCTGGTTCAAGGACAAAAAAAAAAAATTGAATTGGGATGTGTTTAAAATGTATACAGTTACAGCTCCCAACAGTGGAAGTGGTTCTGGATCTGTTGTTTTTATGCAGGTGGTGAAAAACAACCTAAACCCAGTTTGGAGACCATTTCGAATCCTGATGCAGTCACTCTGTGCAGGTGACGTCGAGAAACCTATAAAGGTACACACAAACACACACACAACGGCCTCTTTTCAGCTATCTGCAGAACTATCTGCAGAACTATCTGAATCACGTGAAGCATATTACAATATGAAACACAAGGTATGTTCAGGTAATGGGATATGGGATAATGGGATAATTTCAAGCCTGTCGCAATTTACTCTGGATGCACCAATGGCATTTTGGACTAATACTGATGTTTAAAATGACAGATTGGCTGATAGCCAACGTACCAAGACGTCATTAGAAAATATAACTGAACTGTCCAGTTCAGTTCTGCTCTTTGTCACACTATTTTACATCAGTCATGTCACATTTGACATCAGTAAATGCCGTCTCTTTTGCTGATATACTAATGTCAGTCAACAGAGCTGATATTAGATGAATCAGCCGATATATTGGTGCATCCCGACCCAAAAATCCCCCAAAACATTATGGTCATTGAAGCTTTTCTTTTTGCCTTGTTTCATCACAGAAAGACTGAATTTAGGCCTCAAAGGAAATCCTAAATGTGCTCTAATGTCTCTCTCTTGCATATCTAAGGGTCTGATGATCTTACTACCAATAAAGGAATGTTTTGAGCATTAGTTTATGTATGTTGTTTTATATTTTGTTGTTTTCCATCCTCTAACTCTATTAAAGCAAACTTATCAGGAAGAGATGCTTTCCAGTCAGCAGTTGAAGTGAGGTAACTGTCGACACAGTGAATGCTGTTAATGTGAAAGGATGCAGTGTCTGTGACAGGACAGGCTCATGTCCTGAACGCATCTACATCTATCTTAAAGGAACACACACACTTCTGAGTAGTTTGGCCCTTTGGTTAAATTTACCTGGTCGATCACTGACTCAGTGTGAGAACACTATTCAACCAAATGTAATTAACATTTAAAATGTGTCTAGAAATGCAGCTAGATCTGGCAGCTCTTTGTCAGTGATTACACAAAATAAAACTAAATTATGTTGTTTTGAACCTTCATATATTTATGGATTTGAAGCTTATATATGAAGTTTACTGGTAACCATATTTAATTTGATATAAATCTGTAGGCCAACAGGTAAGCTAACCAGTGGGTCAGTTTTCCAAATAGTTCAAGTTTTCCGTTAAGATGGATCCGGTTTTTTTTTTTAGTTACCCATTAGCTTTCTTAGCTGTTAATCTCATAGAACAACTGTAGCCTCACTCAGTTTGTCTAAGGCCCCAGTCACACAGGCGTAGAGACTGGTCAGTGACCCCCTGGCAACCACTGGTCGCTAAGGAAAATGTGGATTGTGTGAGCAGTTTGCGAGTGGTTGCTGGCAGTCGCTAGCCTGAAACTGGTCACAAAGAAGTATACAATGCTGCACCAAAACGTCCTTGTGGTTGCTTTGGTTGCTAGCAAGTTGCCGCTGCTGCCAACAGTTTGCATGGAAGACGCTGACCTGTCTGCAAACACTCGCAAACTACTCACTAAACAGTAGTGAAACTTGAAAAAGTGCGATGCAAACCAGAAACGGAGACCGTTTGCCTTCAAAGTAAAAGTTGCAGCTTTTGAAATGTGTTGGTTGCAGTGGTAAGGCACAACTTTTACTTTGAAGGTGAACGGTCTCTGTTTCCAGTTTGCGTGCCACATTTCAAGTTTCACTACAGACCGGAGAGTAAATGGCCAGTGCTTGCAGACAGATCGGTGTCTGCCATGCATACTACGAGCAGCCACGGCAGTCTGGTAGCAACCAAAGCAATCACAAGGAGAATGCCAGGAGGTCGCTGATCAGTCTCTAAGCCTGTGTTGCTGAGGGCTTAAGTAGTCCATACTGTGTCTAGAGCTGTCTGTCTTTTCAATGTTCTCTCAACACTGAAGGTGTTTCAGAAGCTGCTGTGTGCAGAGTGTGAGCAGGTGCTGTACTCCGTGTATCCGGCTCTTAAGGAGGCAGTAGGAACTCCGCCACCCTGTTTGCCAGTTTAGACAGCTTGTGTGTGTGTGTGTGTGTTTCTGGTAGATGTTTCAGTATCAGGGAGTTGCGTTACATTCAGCTCTTCACATCCACAGCATGCTTTTGCCTCATCTTCTTTGATTTCCACACGCTCCTGATCATTTGGGTGCAAAATGTTGGTGATTCCAAATCAAAGAGAGCTAACTGACTTTGTCTTTCTCCTCCTCACTGTCTGTGTTTCCCAGGTTGACTGTTATGACCACAACAACAGTGGAGATCACGACTTCATTGGAACATTTCAGACCACCCTCAGTCAGATACAGCAGGCATCACAAACATTTGCGGTGAGCTTAGTTCGTATGTGTGTGTTTGTCAGTTTATTCTTAATCAAAAATGCCCAAACAGATGATGAAAGTGTATCCTGACGCCTGTATGGTGTGTTTCTCATCTTCTTAGGCGGAATTTGAATGCATCAACAGGAAGAAGAAAGAAAAGAAGAAAGGATACAAAAACTCTGGTATCATCATCATAAAACAATGCAAGGTACTCTGGTTTTATATCATGTTTTCTTATGTGTTTTTACTTATATCATTAGCCCTATCATTCATCCGCTGGAATGCAAAAAAACCCCAGAATATTGTGTATTCTTGCTAAGAGATCAATAGTACTGCGCAGTAACTCCCGTGGTATTTATTTGCAGATAGTGAGGGAGTACACTTTTCTGGATTACATAATGGGAGGCTGCCAGATTAATTTCACTGTGAGTATCACACATACTTATTAATCTTAATCCTTTCAATTATTATTTGAAGAAACGACTGAAATATTTATCTGATATTAACATTCTATTACTTATTTATGATTACTGGGTATATTGAAAATGTAATGCATTCCGCTGGGGGGCAGATTGCAATTGATTTCACAGGCTCGAATGGGGATCCCAAATTCCCTCAGTCGCTCCACTACATCAACCCTCAGGGCTATAACGAGTACCTGGCAGCCATCTGGGCAGTTGGTAATGTCATCCAGGACTACGACAGGTAAATAGATTGGGATACATAAATGATTAAGTCGGTGCAGAAAGTAAATCCTACGCTACCACTACGCTTAAATTAACCCTTTAAGGGTGGTCTGTTTTCCTTCATTCAGAAAATTTGTCAGTCAGACTGATTTAAAAACTAGCTCCACCATAAGTTTTTCTATTCTAGTCCCACAGGATTCAGTGCACTCCACCAACCCAACTACAGTAATTTTAAATGCAATTTAATATGTGGTTCTTAAGCCTTAAAAACCACCCTGGTTGGATTTTCCTATCACTTAAAAGGAGACCTATTATGCTTTTCCTTATTTTCTGTCATATATATATATATATGCTATTACAATAGTGGATGCTCATATTAAGCACGGCCAAAGTTTCAAATAATGAGGTTAGTGTGTGTGGAAGTAGTCCCTGTGAGCCAAAAGCTCAGGCTTCAGACTGTTCTAAATGCTGTTTTTTCTACTGTTGGCTCTGTATGTTAACAAGAGGCAGCCAATCAAGAGAAAGCTGGCTTAAACAGAGGGGAGGGAGCTAAAACGGCTTGTAGCAAAGCTACCCTGGTGGAGTGCAAGAATAAAAATAGGGTGCTGGGAATGAGAATAATATACCCACTTAAACACAGCATAAGTCTGAACTTAATGCAAGAAGACTATGTGAGCAGCATTTTGTAGCACCTTCAGATACATAAATAATAACTTAACACATATGCACAAAATGTAAAAGAGCTGTCATGATACAGTGGCAGTAGCAGCAAAGCAGTAATAATCTGACCAGCACTGTGTTCATTCCTAATGAATGGATGAATAAATGAATTCCCAGCAAAGCACTTAATGCAGCATGTGAGCTCATAGGAATTAAGCCAGAGCACCAGCTTACCATCCTGACATTCACTAGTTGTGTGCACTGCAGGATATTGAATTATTAATGAAGTGAAAATGTATCAGTGTGAGAAACAAGGCCAAGCATTCTAAGCTAGACTGCACGCCTTGTTTAAACAAAACCACGAAGAACATTAATGTAAAGATTACTCCAGTCCAAATGAGAAAAACACTTCACTTTAAATATTCAGGGTCTGAAAAGGGCTCTGATCTTTGTCAATTGAAATGAACAGTAACACATGTTTCGTATTGCTTCCTTTTGCACAGCGATAAGATGTTTCCTGCTTTTGGTTTTGGAGCCCAGATCCCTCCTACATGGCAGGTGATTGTTTTTGTTACACTTTCAGTTTCAGTTTTGATGTCTGTGTACGTCGAGCACATGAAAGAAACGTGTGTTAGACGTGTTGGATCGGTGTAACCATTGCAGATACATTGGTTTGGGATCTGGGTTGTTTATGTTTGCAGGTCAGCCACGAGTTTCCCATCAACTTCAACCCATCAAATCCATTTTGTGCAGGTAATAACAGACTGACGTTAATGTGAGATTTCACACGGCCATGTGTTTAGAGTCAGCATTACAGTTATTTAGCAGTTTAGAGGCTAGTGTCTGCTGGAGTACAGAACAGGGAAAGGGAAACAAGGGAAAAAATTATATGATGATGTTTTACATTCTTGTAGATAGAAAAAAGATTTTTTAAATTTCATATTAGAATATTTTTTATTTTCTTATGAATCTTCTCTCATAAGTTAATCATCATGCTGCGGCATACTGCTTACTGAGCAGGTAAAAAATGCCAAAAACCTTTGTGTGACTTCACCCATGTTTGTGTGTGTGTGTTTCAGGTGTAGAGGGTGTGGTCTCAGCCTACCAGCAGTGTCTGCCCCAGGTAAAGCTTTACGGCCCCACAAACTTTTCACCAGTTATCAACCACGTCGCCCATTTTGGAAGACAGGCTCTGCAGCAACAAACTGCCGCTGTGAGTTGCAGAAAGTCTGGAATCAATCAAAGTACTCCTAATTTTAACTAACTTTTCACTCTGTTGCTTTGTTTATTTCTGTTGTGTTGATGTTTCACAGCAATACTTTGTTCTGCTGATCATCACTGACGGAGTGATCACAGACATGGATGAGACGCGCAACGCCATCGTCAACGCGTCTCGGCTGCCCATGTCTATCATCATTGTCGGGGTCGGAGGGGCGGACTTCAGCGCCATGGAGTTCCTGGATGGAGACGATGGAGTTTTGCGCTCGACCACAGGCGAGAACGCCATGCGGGACATCGTGCAGTTTGTGCCATTCAGGCAGTTCCAAAATGTAAGCCACTGCAAGTTATAAAGCAGACTCCTTGTACAGGTGCACCACCACCAAGTAAAGTATTTTACTTTAAAATCCTGAAATACATTTGAATGTCTGCACATCTTATTTCAGGCAGGCACTGCAGCCCTTGCACAAAGTGTACTGGCAGAGTTGCCTGACCAAGTGGCCTCCTTCTTCAATTTATTTGACCTGAAGCCCCCCAGCGAACCCAGTCCTTCCTAAAACATGTAGGAGTACCTCGACCGACCCGCACACCACATGCCCCTGCTTCTTTCCTGCATTTGATCCACAGCTGAATGATGGAAATATAAATATCATAATAACCTTGGCTTTTCGGGGTTATGTCCTTCATTGTTCACAGTATGTGGTGCATTAAGTCATCGTATACTGTAGGTTTGTATGGGGGCAAATCAGTAACTTAAGAATGCATGATTCTGTAGAAGCATTGTGTGAGGGGTTTCAACTGTGAAACAATGTGAGGTTTCTGAGCTCTTGTATATTGACATGAGTTGCTGACTGTATTGGCTGTCTTATTGCTGTCCAAACTTGCAGCTAGCTTTTAGTAAATCATGTTTTAATTGTAAAACTTAAAACGCCTCCTCTGAGATATTATGATCAAATGAGAAACAGGTCATGTCACTGTAGGAACATCTCTCTGTATAAAGTTAGAAAAAATACTAATCAAATCTATGCAACCCTCAGTGACACCTGCAGCTGATCTCTGCAACCTCCCTGCTTTCTTTTCTAACATCTCGTGTGTGTGTGTGTGTGTGTGTGTGTGTCTATATTTGTCAGACTCTCATTGTTCCTCTCTCTCTGCCCCTTGTCTTAGTGTCCTCGAGAAATGCTTGCTCAGAGCGTCCTGGCAGAAGTCCCAGGTCAGGTGTCGGGCTTCTTCAACACCATGAATTTGAAGCCACCCCACAGCGACACACCCATCTCTGACCTCTCAGCGTGAGCACCCCCCCTTCAGTGATGTATTCTGAAAACCATCCCTCCTCCTTAACATGTTTTTTTTTTTTTTAGGAAAACCAACATTAACACTTTTGTGTCTTAGGTGTTCCTTTTTTTCTATCCATATTAGCATGTGTATGATCATGATTTATAAGCACTATAAAGCAGCTCCAGTGTAAAGCCATATACATTTATATAACTCAAGTGCCAGATTTAAATGTTGCTTTTATTTTATTACCTTTATTAAAGAATTCATTGCAACTTGACTTTGTTGTATTGGCTGAACTGAAGCAGCCATCCCAGTAGTCAGTCAGACTGTTAGTCATTGACAGGGCTGGAGTACTTAATTGGGTTCTTCAAGTTTGTGCTTATATCTACTCCTCTATATTACAGCCATCACTTCTTTGTTGGTTTTTACTATTTCATGTTGTTATGGAAGATTTACATTTCAATTGAACATCTCCAAACATAATTCAGGGGTGCTGCAGTAATGTTTACAGAATGAATCAATACATAACAGTCTTTTTGTTGAAATGAACAACTTTTGTAGATTTGACACTACAAAAACTGTTTTGTTATTTTATACTTCTTTTTACCTTTTTACCATAGGTGCTTCCATGTCTTAAACAAGAAGAGTCCTAAAGTGATTAGTTATTTGGTAAAAAAGCTTGTTTACACAAAATACATTAGAAGTTTACTTTGTCTTAAGAGGAAGTAGTAAAACATCTTACTTAACCATTTATTAAATAACCCGAAACATTTCCCTAGGTGTATGTGCAAATTCATTGTTGAGTTGTCAAGTTGTTTACACTGATCACTGTGGCCTTGCCTTATGTACTATACTTCTTTGGATGCTTACTCTATCAGTATTTTACTTCTCTATGATTCACAATGGAAGGAAAAATATAATCTAACTGGCACACTAGCCAGCCTGTACTTACAGATTTTTTTTATGTATGATTATCAAATAATGTGTTTTTTATGTTCTCCCTGCTGCTTTCTTGTCATGTTAAATAAATACTCACACAACCAGTTTTGCATGCTATAGTATGTGTATGTGTAATCCATTTTGATGAATATTTCCCAGCTTTACAGATGAGACACACCCAGAGGGACTTCATCTAAAGAGGTGCAACTGAAGCAAAAACACTTCACTGTTCGTTTTGGTATAACTCTATAAAAAAAAAAAGAAAAAAAAAAAGAAATATTTGGTGTCCTGTTTTCTATTCCAAATTACCCCATTATTCTGTTTTGTTTTCTGTTTATATATATTTTTTCAGGTAATAAAATATTAGTAACACATTGTGTAATTGGGCAATATGGTGCCAGTGGAGTTGAGATCTGTTGATCTTAGAATTGGATGAGAGCAATCATGGGATCAGTAGGAATGTCACTTATTACATTTATTAGTTTAATGTACTTGTACTTCATTTAAATATTTCCACTACTCCAGGGCTACTTTCTGCTTTTACTCTTCTACTATAATTTGGATGCAAATATTATATTTTATGCTCCATATCATTTATTTTAAAGCTTTAGTTGCTTATTATTTGCCGTTAAATTGCATTATAATAGATCGAGCCACCCAGCAAAGTAATTAAAATCAGCAACAGCTGCAACATTAAACATCAGTGAATCAAAAATTATGATCCAATAACATCAGGTATAATATTCTGAAAAATGCCATTCCACATGAGTACATTTACTTTAGGTACTTTAACTACATTTGAATATACAACTTTTGCACTTCAAAACTAATTAAGTAGAATTGTAACTTTTACCAAAGTAAAAAGTCTAAATACTTTTTTCCACTTTGCAAAACAATTACCCGGCACAAGATTATGTTTGAATTCGTGTGCAGCTCCACTTTTCACATAATAAATCTGCATTGGGGCACTCCTGCTCCCTACACCAGTTTTCTGCACTGATTAAACTAAATATTCCTGTGGAGCACCCCCCGCCCATTTAAAAAAAATCCTGGAAACACCCCTGATGATAATTGGAAACATGGACGCAGGGACTTCTTGGTGGGCGTGGTTTAGTCGTGTAGAGCTTAGAGCTCAGAGAAGAACTGCTGTTACTTTTGAAACCACAGTAGTACTGTGTTAAGGGATGTTAGCAGCATCGATCATAATATCCACTATTTTTCTCTCGTGAGTCCTGTAACGTGCCTCACATTTTCAAAGGTAAGCTTGAATTTAAATTAGCGCCTAATTATGCGGAAGTTGACGTGGTATACCAGCTAACCTAGTTAGTTGTCAGCGTATTAGCATTTATTAGCCCCGTGAGCCTACTAGCGTTCCCGCTGCTCACGGTGTCATATTTTCCACGAGCCTTTTCACTAGAGAAACCTCTTGTACATAGCTGAACCCACTGGCTACATTAGTCATAACGGGATAGTGGAAAATTAGCTCCAGTTGTAGTTGACGCACTGCGGTCTAGTAGGTAGTATAGCTAAAAGTAATGCCAGTGTAAGCAAAAACGACTGGGTGTGTTAAAACAGTATCATTGTCTGCTTATTTACCCCAGTAGTGCGAATGGACTCATTTAGAGGAGGGTTAACATTACAGTCAGAAAATGTAAGCGTGGGTAAACTTGCGCAAAATGTGCCCGTCTTTCAGGGTAATGAAATCTTGACTAAATATTACCACAGTCACTTACAGTTAAATCAGAGCTTGTAGTACTTCACTGAAATGTGTTTTGTTTTGTTTTTTCCCAGACCTCTTTGTGTTATCATCTCAGCTCGTTACCAGTCAGACATGGCTGCCCAGTGTGTAATCAAGGTGGAGCTGACTGTGTCCTGTGAGAATCTCCTGGACAGAGACATCGGCTCCAAGTCTGACCCTCTGTGTGTCCTGTTAATGAGCACTTCTGACTCCCAGTGGTATGAGGTCAGTGTGTTTAACAGGTCTAGTTGATTTGAGTGTCAAACCCACCGCAATCAGTTTAACTTATTTTGAAAGGCTCAGATGGATTTCTAAGAGATTCCCGCTGCTCTAAAAAGTTGATTAGACAGGAAACCTCACATGTTTTCTAGGCACAGTTAGTTGCATCACTGTTGTTGGAGAAAATCTTACAGTGCAATGTAGATCATTAACCCACCGATGGAATAGTTTCCATTTCCTGTTTCCTCACTGCGTGTGTCTCCATACAAACTACTGCTTTAAAGGTTAAAAGTTCACTGCACAAATCTTTCCCTGACTTACCGATCCAATCTTTCCAAACAGGTGGAACGCACAGAGAAAGTCGAGAATTGCCTCAGCCCAAAGTTTGCCAAGAAGTTTGTCATTGACTACTACTTTGAAATAATGCAGACGCTGAAATTTGGGATTTATGACATTGACAACAAGACAATTGACTTGAGTGACGATGACTTCCTGGGGGAGCTAGAATGCACCCTGGGTCAAGTAAGGTTTCCCTCTCTTCCCCTCTTTCCTTAAGGTGTGCTTAAGGTTTTAATGCCTTTCTGTTAAATTAACTAAACAAGGTTTACACATACTGTAAGAGGACACTACAGTTACAGAGGAAGCATTAATATCTCTGATAAGCAGTTGCTGGTTAGACTCTTATCTGTGTAATGTGATCTCATATGTTCATTCTGCCTGATTTGTCATGGTTGTCATTTGAGGCTGCTGTGTTGTATTGATTCATCCTCTGGTCTGCACGCTGAGCCTATTTATTTGGATTCCTTTGGCTAATTTTCTTTATCATCTTTTCTTTATCATATCTTTTTTTTGTTTTTTACTTGCTTTTAGGTTGTATCCAGTAAGAAATTGACCAGACCACTTGTATTAAAGAACAAATCGCCAGCAGGGAAAGGGACCATCACAGTGAGTGGTACAAAAAGCTCTAGAAAAATGACTGTATGGTGTTTTGCTGTTTGCTCAGTTATTTATTTATCCTTCATTGTGTTGTAGATCTGTGCCGAGGAAATAAAAGACAATAGGGTAGTGAATTTTGAGGTGGAAGCAAGAAAACTGGACAAGAAGGTATGGCTGATTTAGCTTCCAACCTTAAATGCTTTCTTTCATTTGTAGATGCCTTTAACTTATTCCTTTATCTTGTTTTCATACACAGGATTTCTTCGGAAAGTCCGACCCCTTCCTGGAGTTCTACAAGCAGACAGAAACAGGGTGGCAGCTGGCTCACAGAACGGAGGTGAACACACTCATAAACTGCATACACTGCTTCTGGCTGTGTAAAAGCAACAGAATAACAACTTGTAACTAGATATAGCTTTTCCTTTGGTATGTGAACAGTGATTCTTCTTTCTGTTTTCACCCGCAACATTCAATGTAAAAAGAGGAACTGCTGATGGTTTAACTGTTAAACACAGCTTTTGCATAATATGACATATGGAGCCAGGCTCAAATTGTTGTGTAATGAAATAAGCCATAATGTGACAGTAGATGCTGTAACCCTCTTCCTGTCCTGTCAGCATACCAATTAGGTTCGGCCAATTAGGTTTCATAAGCAAATGTTGGCGTGATAAAGCAGAGACATCCCATTTGCGGATGTGATTGGATTCAGCAATCAACTAAATGATTTGTTGTGGTCATGTTGTGCATCTTAACCTTGAGCATCAAACCATAAACTGCATATAAAAGATGGATGTAGCCACTGTGATACTGCCCATTTGTCTCAGGACTTTTTGTTTTTTGTTTTTTGGAGCACTCATTATATTTAGACAAGCGGGTGAAGTGCTAAGTTACTAGCCAACGCTAGCTTGGTTAGCAATGCACAGACACACAGCCATAGTTAGTGGTGAGTCACATACAAATACAATAGTAGAATTTGACTCAGCAAAACCAAAGCACAAACCTCTATTGACGGTGTGTACCTCACAACAGGACATATTATTTGGCATATAATGCAATTAAAAAGCTTCAAAAGGCAGCAACAGCACAGAGCTTCAGTTCATTTCGGTGACTAGATTTAGTGGAGGTGAGGCCTAGCAGAGAGCTATGGGCTACAGCGGCCTGTATCCTCGTCCACCTATCAAAGAGGACACACCCCTCCATACTGCACATTGTTGTTGTTCAACGAGTTACGTAATGCACTTAATGTTTCTCTTTGTTTCTCAGATGCTTTAAAACCAGTTTTCATATAATTCATAGAATTAGTAGAACAAAAGTGTCCTTCTAAGAAGGACTCCGCTTTGGTTTGAGACCAAATAAACTCCAGAGGGAGAA
>VUQI01061305.1:5643-17607 GCA_015106735.1 Paratilapia polleni
AAAAAAATAAAAAAAAAAAAAAAATAAAAAAAAAAAAAAAATAAAAAAATAATCAAATAAATAAATTATTTAAAAAAAAAAAAAAAAAGGAAATAAATGGATGCATACAAGTTAAAGTGTATTTAAGTGACATTATTGTAGAACAAATCACATTTTCTGATATGTCACAGAATTGTATATTTTTAATCCAATTAGTTACGATTTTTCTAATAATTTTACAAAGTGCTACTTCGTATCTTAAAATACCTATTCTGGTATCAAAACATCAGAAACATACAGTTCATCTAGAATTACAGAAAGGTGTGCAAATGTTTTAACAAAGAAAGCACTTATAATACAATCAATATGAGCCTTGTGGGTAGTGAGTCAATGCAATCCACTGGATCTTTAGTCATAGAGAATGAACATGCCCGGAACATTAAATATAAATATAAATATAAATTAAATAAAGATATTACCATCATAATACTGTATTATTATCAGCTCTGCTGACCCATGACCACAGATACATTAAAGTTGGGGTATCTTCAAATTATAAAGCAAGTGCATTTTGTTATGAATATTTTTTGTTATTCTTTATGAAACCAAAATCTGTCTCAAAATCACATTGTGAGATTACACTGTAACAAACATTGTTAGCAGTTTTTTTGATATATGTATTGCAACAATTAACTGTTGCTCACAGGTTCCCTAATTAATGTGTAATTGTGAAGGTATTGAGTGTTGTGAGAGAGTCATTCACTAATATGTGCTAGAAATATTTTTAGTTTGTACAATTATGGTTGGAGTAATGAAACAGGGGCACTGGCTCCTTGCTACCAGATGTATATTAGCTAATCCGATTCATTGTAAACTAACCACCATGCCGGCTATTTGCAATCAACATAATAACACATTCCAGTTTCTTTATATAAGGAGAACAAGGACTATATGATCTGTCAGCCCGTGGTGGGAGAATTGTTTGACAAATATCCTTAAGTGAGACATTACCAATGCCGTTTTTTAATGAATTTAATTAAAAGATACCATTCCTAAATTTGTGTGCAGAGTACAAATTCAGGTGAGAAAATATTGATGGATTTGTGTGTGAAGTCTTTTTATGCATGATTTAAGCACAGTTTTGGGTTTGTGCATAATTTATCAGTGAGGCCCATTGCCTCCTACAGGAGTCTGTTATGGTGACTTACCCAACTCATTCGTGTCATAAGCTGAGGTAGAACATTTTCAAACTCTTAGTCCCTGAATAATAGTATAATGTGAACAGGAACATCTTTTTTAATGTGCTGATAAAATGGATAATTGCTGTTTTAAGCAACTTTCTATTCTATGTGCTTGAAAGGTTGAAAACCGTGAAAACAGTCAGCCATCATCTTGAGCAAAACCCCAGGGAGCTTCTGGATGGCGATGCAAACAGTTTTGTCAAGCGATAAGGCCAGTGCTTTCACACTCTCTGGCCTAGTTGCTGTCCCTCTGTCCAGCTAAAGGCTGCCCGACAGGCAGGTTTTCATGGAGGTACTTCACGGTACCGTGCTCTGAGAAGTCGGCTACTGTGTGCCCATCACCTCTCAGGACCCACTTGGTGGTGAGCAGGCCCTCCAGGCCTACAGGGCCTCGGGCATGGATACGGGCTGTGCTAATACCTACCTCTGCTCCTAGAGGCAGACAGAAAGAGAACAAGTAATAAGGTTTAAAAAAAAAAAAAAAAAGCACCATATGGAGAGGATGTGTCAGTGAAATATGAGTAAAAACATGCAGGCACGATAAGAGGCAACAAAACAGAGGATATCAGTACAATATCACCACATACCCAGTCCAAACCGGTAGCCATCTGCAAACCGTGAACTAGCATTCCAGAAAACACAGGCGCTGTCCAGCTGCTGAAGAAACTGCTCTGCTGTGTCCTCTGTAAGAACAAGACAGCTTATTGGTGCTACTAGCTAAAAGCCATGTTCTCCTGATCACTGTGTCTATATATGCTTTTAGGCATTAAATTAAAGAAATGAGAACAGAAACTGAGCTAAAATAATATGTTAATGACTGAATGAAAATTAAACCTTACATAAAGCAATAGTTTCAAGGATTTCCTAATATAATTACAAGTATTCATTGCTACCCTTGCACACACAGATACCTCCACTGATATAAGCTCTGAAATTAATGCGATCTGTGAACATCCAACCAAAAACATATCTACAAAAACGAAATATATTTTCTATTAATGGGGGCAGATTAATGTGGACAAGTCTATAGGTCCAATTATCATCAGGAGAAACCGTTGAGTTACTACAGAACTTTAAAAATTTAACAGTTTGTTTAAATGTAAATATATAGCAGACACTGTATTGGTGAATGGGAACATGCACTTTTGCACAAGGATGCAAAGTAGGGTTTCTCTTGGTGACTTAACAGATTTGACAAACTAACAAACAGTCCATCTATCTGTGGATTGTAAGAATGTGCTTTCATTGCACTTAAATACCTACACATGGCTTATATATATATATTTTTTTTTTAATCTAAACATCTGTCCATCCATTCCTAACTTGATAATCAATATCTTTCCAGTGTACCCACCATTTGTATTAATCTTTCTCTATGCTCAATATCTAACATTCATACAAGCTGATGGGTTTGAAATTTCCTGAAGTACCTTCTGTGGTCACTAGATGGCAGCAACACATCCTCCACTGGAGAGTAGATAATCCTCAAAGTAGAAATGTTACTGCAAACACTGTCCTTTATTTTAGAAATGCTGCTTAATGTTAATTCTGATCACCAAAATAAAACCACAAAACATTGTGAATATTCCCATTTTGGGAGGAATGTGAACTTGAGTACCTTTGCATTATGGGAGAAGTTAAGCTCCCACAATTTACAAACTCATCAACATGTGAACATGTCATAAAAATATGCACACTATGGCCACAGCCTTAGAGTGAGAAAATACTGTGGAATCTGCGCAGGTTAGCTTCTATCAAAGTGAGTTAGGAACATACAGTGTGATGGCTTACTTCAAAGACAGAAGTATGTCTGAGCATATTTCAAAGTTATGACAGGGACACGTCTTTTAAACTGTTAATCAACTGCTCTACATTTTAAATGGGCTCCATCCACAATTTGGAGTCACAAAGGGAGGGGTGTGCACTCATCCTGACAACACAGTGTCACTGCTCATTAATCGCTGTGGCAGAAAGTGAGATGTAAGGTGGACTGAATTCAATAGAGAGAGAAGGAAAAGTTGCTGAATATTAAGACAACTAAATGAAGAGGCATGGAACAATAGAAGGTTGACCAAAACTGACAGGTACTGCTTAGTCATGGTGAGGTAAGAAATTGTGAAAGTACAAAGCAAAGGAACTAAAAAGCAAATTGGTAGAATGTATTTAAAAAGAGAGAGAGAGCGAGTGAGAGGGGGGCAAGAACAAAGTACTAACAGTAAGACACTGCATCACCTACCATTTTCTGTGATTATAACATCTGTGTGGGAGCTGCCATACTTATGTATATGCTCCACAGCCTCCTGCATGCTGTCCACCACCTCCATACAGCACTCCAGGTCACCATACTCTGTCCGCATAGACTTTGCCTCTGAAGGGCTGAATGTCAGGTAGGAGGCAAACCGTGGGCCTGCGTGAATCTTCACCTACTCACAGCAGACACATAAATTGTTCCTAAATTAAGTATATTAGAACTAATCTGAATGTGGACTAAGTGTATGTATTTGGCATTCTACCCGTTCAGCGCGCAGCGTGTCAATTATTTGGTCAAACATGGGGGTCCTGAGGATGTCCCGGTGAATCAGCAGAGTTTCCATGGCATTACATGCAGCTGGGTAGTCACACTTGGAGTCTTTAACTAGAAGAGGAAAATATTAGTCCATCACTGGCATGTTAGTTGATTGTAACACAAAACACAACTGACAGACATTTAGGAGAAGAAAAATGCATATAGAGGTTGATATGGACTGTTTTTACTGACCGATTTTTATGACTTTGTCAACACTGGCGTCTGCATCGACGTAGACGTGACAGATTCCCTCGCTGTGACCCAGCACTGGAATACCCTTGGCCGCTCGCTGAATGTCCCGTACCAGCTGGGACGAACCTCGGGGGATGATCAAGTTGATCATCTTGTCCAGTCGGCACAGATCCTCCACCTCTTCACGGGTGCTCACCTTGTAAGAAATACAGGTGTGTCAATCACAGCAGACAGAGGCTTATGTTGGAATCTGCTATAAAGGTGAAATAAGGCTTGCACTGCCTTTTAATAAATGTGCAGGAAAATCAGTTTTACCATCTGTACTGCCTCGCTGACTCCATGAATGGAAAGAGCTTCCTGGGTGAGCTGATGCAGGACGCGGTTAGTGTCGGCTGCCTCTTTACCTCCCTTTAGCAGAAGGGCGTTGCCACTGGCTATCGCCAAGGCCGATACCTGGATATTGCAGGTGTTTCGAGAAAGGGTGACAAAGTGAATTTCTAAGTATGCAAACCAGAAAGTTAGTTCAGGGTATAAACCACAGGGTCTGCTTGTGTTATGGGAAGTTCTGCAGAGATACTAACAAGTGCAAACAAGGTTTTGAACTTAAGTTTTATTATTCATTCATATGTTAATCACCTTTTCATAATGACTTCCCTATATATCCATTAACCATTAATGTCTATCGGTTTTTCTAATTGCATGCCCCAAAATTTCACTTTTATCCCAGTCTAATACATGTGGGTGAGCATTACTTAAGGTCAAATATCAGCTTTATAAATCATTACTTTTCTCAATTTTCATTAAGAAAATTAAAGATTGTAATTAATATTGCACCATATTTGTATTTTATCAACAACCTGCAACTGTTTCATGTGGTTTTTCTTTTGTTTTTTTTAGCTTTATGAATCATAAACACGTCTTCCTCAACAATACCTGTGGCAGGCAATCAGGTCGGGCCTCAAAGATGACCAGAAGAACCCCGATGGGTACAGTAATCTGCTCTAGCTCTAGGTTGTGAGCCACCCTCGTCCTGCGCAGCACTCGACCCACACTGTCCTGGGCTGCCACGGCTATCTGGCGTAGACCTATTGCCAGGCTGTTAAGTTTGGCTGGTGAGAGGCTGAGACGATTGAGCATAGCTCGAGGTAAATGGCCTACAGAAAGAAGGGACAGCAGAGCAACACTTTGATATTAGGTAATAAGACATAAAACTCTTGGAAGACCATTTATACTTTATATGGGGAAAGTGAACGTCGCCCTCTGGTGGCAACATATGAAAATATCATCTCTTAGGTTCAATGTTTAAGTTATTGTTGCAATATATACGCAAAAGCTGCTGATTTTTTTTTTTCAGTTCAGAAATCTGTTATATATCTGACAAATTAATTTATTATCAATTTCAAAGAACATGAAAACACTAGAGGATTGTTCCTACAACAAATCAAATTAGTTAAGTACTAACATAAAAGCACCAAACTAAGAAAATGTTGCAACATTTCTGCAAGTGTAGTTTGACTTTTAAACCACACTGACTTGATGTGATGTTCTGTTACCTGCACTGACAGCCAGGTCCATGTCCATCTTGTTTGCAGCCAGAATCTCTTCCTTCCTTTCAGTCAACAGGTCTGCTAGATGGCAGATGATCTCACTCCTCTGACAACAGTCAAGCAAACAATTCAGTGTTTCTCTTTAACTGATAAGGCACCCAAAGAACTATATTGCCTATTATAAGTCCTTAAAAATAGTTAATTATTTAAAATAATGGGTCACCTGGACTGGATGCAGAGATGCAAGGGTTCTTCCAGAACTACGTGCCATTTCGGTCTGCTCCTCCACAGATGGGCCTGAAGGAGAGTCAGGCACAGGACAAATTGAAACAACAGAAGCTGCAGCTACAGTATGGCTGCAGAAAGTAAAACCCTTCAGCCCAGGTAAACTCACCGGCAGGTTTGATTTCAGAGAAGAAGGTTCCCACTTTTTTGCCCTCCACAATGTCAGTGATGACATGGCCTGTTACTTTGGGGTTGGTGCCATTTGCAATGACCACTGAGGTGCCACCTTGCAATGCCCAGAGGGCAGCTTTGACCTGCAGACAAGCAGAGATAAAAAAAAAAAAAAACTCACTTAATTTTGATACAAAACCTAATCAGTTAACATTTTGTGCCCTATGCATGTAAGCACTGTCATTCTGGAAGAGACATCCCATAGAGAGTTGGGTCAACTATTTTTGCTGATTACAACACATTACAAGTAATAAGCACATTCTGGCTGCACTACTATTTTTTGTATTTATTGTCTGACCTCTTATTATCCATCTTCTACTCCTTTACTGGTAAAGTTTTTATAACTCAAGACTATTTCCCTTATCCATGCATCTTGCAAGTAGGTGAAATTATGCTACAAATCCCTATGAATAATCTACTTACAGGATTTTCACCTCCAAATCCGTGATACCTGCACTGTGTTTTGTTGGTTTCTTACATTTCTTATTTAGATTTATGTAAAATAATCTTCTGCTCTAAATATAATAAACCTGAGGCAAAACATAACTGAACAAGAAGCATTTCACTTTGCCCAACTGAAAAACGCCTGCTAGGAAAAATCTAAACTTTTCCTTAATGGAATGACTGAGGACTTTTAACATACCTTTGCCTCCATGCCTCCAATCCCAACTCTAGACTTTGTACCATAGGTGATGGACTGCTGGTCTCCAGGGTAGAAGATGTCAATGAGCTTGGCATCATCTGTTCCAGGGGGGCTGTTGTACAGTCCTACAAAATGAGCATTTCTTATACAACTTATTTGTTCAAGAAAAAAAATCTCTGTAGATAAGGAGGCCACATGTGGTCATTGAGAGAGTGTATTTTTGCATAAGCCTAGAGCTTTTTAAAGGAAAATCCCACCATACTATGCCTTTATCGAGCATAATGATATGGTAATTTTTTTTTTTTCCATGCTGAAGTTGTCTGATATTTAATACTCATGGACGTACATGGACATCATGTGTCATTCCCATCAAATGTGAAGGCAGAAGGTCTGTGTTTGTCTTTCTCTTATGACTCTCAGCTGACCCTGAGAGTGATGGTTTTTTTTTCCTCAATGAAGAGAGCAGACAGATGGTATTGTTACCTAACAGCTGAGTGTTGTCGTGGTGACACACATACCCTCCACATCAGAGAGTGCGATGAGTAGGTCAGCCTTCATCTCTACAGCTAGCCGTGCTGCCAGGCTGTCATTGTCCTTAATGCTGATCACCTACAGAACCAGAAAAATAGCTGATGTAAGCTCCTAAAGGCAGAAAAGCAGTGGCAGAAAGTAACCCAGCAGCCATTAGCTCATGAGAGCCTGTTCATTAAGGACAGAACCAAGCAGATAAATAAAAAACAAACATTGCCATGTTTTACATTGCCATGGACTGAGAGGGTGCCGACCAAGAAAGAAGCTCCTGCTCCAAAATCGAAACCTTCAAGCTCAACTGAAATTTGCAGCTGCCCACATGGATGAGCCAAATGCCATCTGAAGACAAATTTTATGGTCAGACGAGACACAGTGACAAGAGATATGTTTGGAGGAGGAAAGGTGAGACTTTCAAACCTAAGAACACTGTACCAACTGTCAACTGTGAATGGAATAATGAAGAAGGACTACCTCCAAATTCTTCACCTTCACCTCAAATCAACAGCTAGACTGTTGAAACTTGGACACAACTGGGTGTTCCAACAGGACAATGATCCCAAACACACATCAAAACTGGTTTTGGAATGGATAAAGCAACATTAAGCTTTTGGAATGGTCTTCCCAAAGCCCAGACCTCAAGCCTATTGAAAATTTGTAGACTATGCTTAAAAGCCAGGTCTGTGCCAAGAAACCCACCAATTTAAATGAACTCTACCAATTCTGCCAGGAAGAGTGGTCAAATATCCAGCCAGAATTATGTCAGAAGTTTGTTGTTGGCTACCAAAAGCGTCTAGTCGAGGTGCAACTTGCTAAGGGACATTTAACCAAATATTAGTGGGGGGTGTGCGTATATATCTGAGCCTGTATGTATACTTTTGACCCTGTGTGGATTAGAGAAAGTCCAAAATAAATTCACACTTGTGCACCCAATTTGTGCACAAGTGTGCACTTGTTTTTTTAAAGTCATTAAAGATGTATGCTGTATTCCACCCTGGAAAACATGACATTCATGCTCATGATGAGTGTATGTAAACTTTTGACAGCAACTGTATATAAAAATGTTCCCCTGTTTAGTTGTACTCAACACAGAAATTGGTGAGAGACCAAAATAAATTTGTGTGTCACTGTGTAAACATGTAAATTTGGGCATTTTAGCATTTTGCCTGCTTCACTTTTCAGCCTCAGAGGTTGCTGCTTGATCTTTTCATGCCAGTTCTTATTTTTGGGAATGATAAATACTTCAGAAGGTACTGCAAATTAACTCAATTTAGTGGTAAAAATACAAACCAACACAATGTAAAAAAATACCAACAGGGAATGAGGTTGAGTTATCTGAGGAAAAAGAGGTTAGTTATCCTTCCAGGAGAGTTTGTAAAGAAGATATCTACCAACAGAAGTTAGTTCTTTTCTCTATTGACTGCACCTCGTGCCCAGTGACTGCATGCACTGCTATCCATCCCCTCCCTGCATGCACATGCCTTGATGGTTGAGTACAGCTGACGAGGTGAGGTAGGGTGGCAGAGGTGTTTCAGTATGTGTGTGGATGATAGAAAATGCTGTAGTTAATTAATGGTGAATGTAAAAATCACATAAACACTGTCTCTGCCAACCCCCTCAGCACCCCTGCTGCCACCATCACAGTGCCCCCGTGCTGTCTGTACCCACATTTACCCCCTGCAGGTCGCTGTTGGGCTCCGGAGGGGGCACCACAGCATCATTGGTGTTGATGATTGGCACGATGTTCATGTGCAACAGTTCCTGCAGTGTGCTGTTCAGGTTCTGCCTCTTTTGGTCATCATGGAAATCCAGATTTGTCACCAGGACCTGACAGCACAAACGCAGAAAATGTAGTAAGAGCTGTAAGTGAGAGAGAAAATTTAATAGTAATAATTAATAAGTAATAATGTTGCCAAGCACCCACCTGTGCAGTACAAGTGCTGTACTGGGTGAACATGGCCTCATACAGGGCCATCAGGCCACTCTGCCCAGCTGCAGCACATGCTCGGGCCTCCAGCACTGGCAAAGACTGCAACACAATTGAACAGACCACTGGTCATATGCATGTCATTCTCAAGGAAAGACTGCAATTGCAAGCTACTGGTAGTAAGCGAGTCAGAAAGGTGTTCTCTAAACACTCTGACTTTGTATGCAAGGAAGAATAAATGTAAGGTAGCGCACAGGTGGCCTACAATATGACAGGGAACGGCTGTTACACACAGAAAGTTGACCTACCTGATGATAGCATTAATGTTTAAAAAGTACACTGATTAACTATAGCAACAAAGTGCCAAAGGGCACTCTGTTGACATGAGTTTTCAAATAGCAGCAGTGGCATCTTTATTTGACTGAGTTCTGATTCAAACTTCAACATTACCTTGAGCCCCACCTTTTCTTACCATGTCTTTGAGTTGATTGTGTCCGGAGTGCAGAGCCTGTCGAACACTCTGGGACAGCAGGATCTCATGTCTCAATCTTTGCTTGCCAAAGGCCACAGCTCCACTGGTGACAATCATCATCTCCCTGCCTTGATTCTGCAGCATTGCCACCTGCACAGCAATACATCCAATCTGAGTCACAGCTGGGCCCATCCCCCACCCCCCCTTCTTTAGGCTCACTAATGATTTTGATTTAAAGGTCAGTTTAACCAAATTATATAACCAAACATTTTCTTACTTATCCCTAGTGGTAAATGTCCACTTTGATATTTTCTGTTTTATTTGTTGAGGTCTGGAGTGAATGGAATTACACTTATGATGATCAAAGCAAGAATGGCTACATTTAAATCAGTATTTTTAGTAAAAAAAAAAAGAAAGAAAAATGCAAATTTTCATCGGAACTACTTTATACCAATCCCTACAAAAACAGTTTGCCTCATGTTTTGTAAATTATTCACAGGAACCATTAATCAGTTTGGTTACTATTTCCTGTCTCTCTCCACTACCCTGCAAAGAGGCTTATACTCAAAGCACCCAAAATAAGGATAATCTTAAAAAACAAGTATTCAAATAATAGGGGTAAATAAATAAAGCAAAATAACACTAAAACTATCTGCACGACAAGACTAGAGGGATGTCAGAAAATGATTTTCCTAATTGAACAACTGATCTTTCTAAAAATTGAATGTTACAGTATTACAGTATAAGCTATAGGTGAACAGAAAAGGAGGGGAAAGTAGGGGAAAAAGGAAAACAGATAAGTAGTAAAACATGAGCTTACATGTCACAGAATTTAAAACAGATGGTGTAAAAGCTTGTGCTACCTGCTGATTTTCTTCCATGTCAAGAACTTTCTAAATAGAAGTCACTAAAATAGAACGTATGTTTGTAAATGGCTTCTCACCTGCTCCACAATCGAGGCCAGCCTTCCAAGAGCCAAGCCACACTCATCCCCACGTGTGACGACGGCACTGCCAAGCTTGACCACGATCCTCTTGGCCCGACGCAGTTCACTGCGGTGTGCAAAGGAGCTGCTATGGGCCTTGCCCTGGGGAACTGGCAAACATTTCTTTTTGATTATTAATCACCCTTAACATTTGACGTGAACATTTAAACTGAGATCTATAGTTTCAAAAGAGGAAAAGAGAGATGTTTATACAATCGTTTATTTGCACTCACATTGATTATTGTAATGTGCTTTTCTTTTCACTTAGTGGGCCAGACCTCGATGAGTTGCAGACTGCTCAGAATGCTGCTGTTAGACTACATACCAAGTCAAACAGAGTGTCCCATATCACCTGATTACATACACTCACTGGCCAATTTGTTAGGTACACCTGTTCTTAAAACACAAAGATCTAATCAAGGAATCACCTGGCAGCAACTCAATGCATTTAGGCATGCAGACATGTTCAAGACGACCTGCAGAAGTTCAAACCGAGGATCAAAATGGGGAAGAAAGGTGATTTAAGTGACTTTGAACATGGCATGGTTGTTGGTGCCAGATGGGCTGGTCTGAGTATTTCAGAAACTGATGATCTACTGGGATTTTCCCCCACAACCATCTCTAGGGTTTACAGAGAATGGTCCTAAAGAGAGAAAATATCCAGTGAGCAGCAGTTCTCTGTGTGAAAATGCTTTGTCGATGCCAGAGGTCAGAGGAGAATGGCCAGACTGCTTCAAGATGATAGGAAGGCAGAAGTAAGTCAAGGTACCAAGGTATGCAGAAGAGCATCTCTGAATCCACAACACATCAAACCTTGAAGCAGATGGGCTACAGCAGAAGAAGACCATATCAGGTGTCACTCCTGTCAGCAAAGAACAGGAAACTGAGGCTACAGTTCTCACAGGCTCACCAAAATTGGACAATAGACGACTGGAAAAACGTTGTCTGGTCTGACGAGTCTCAATTTCTGCTGCAACATTCAGATGGTAGGGTCAGAATTTTGGCATAGACAACATGAAAGCATGGATCCATCCTGCCTTGTATCATCGGTTCAGGCTGCTGCTGGTAATGTAATGTTGTGGGGATTATTTTCTTGGCACTCTTTGGGCCCCTTAGTACCAAGTGAGCATCATTTAAACGCCACAGCCTACCTGACTACTGTTGCTGACCATGTCCATCCCTTTATGACCACAGTGTACCCAACTTCTGATGGCTGCTTCCAGCAGGATAACGCACCATGTCACAAAGCTCAAATCATCTCAAACTGGTTTCTTGAACATGACAATGAGTTCACTGTATTCAAATGGCCTCCACAGTCACGAGATCTCAATCCAATAGAGCACCTTTGACATGTCATGGAACAGGAGATTTCCATCATGGATGTGCAGCCAACAAATCTGCAGCAACTGTGTGATACTATCATGTCAA
>VUQI01061305.1:17627-34511 GCA_015106735.1 Paratilapia polleni
AATATGGACCAAAATCTCTGAGGAATGTTTCCAGCACCTTGTTGAATCTGTGCCATGAAGAATTAAGGCAGTTCTGAAGGTGAAAGGGGGTCCAACTTGATACTAGCAAGGTGTAACTAATGAAGTGGCTGATGAGTGTATGTCCCTTCAATGACTCCCAGTTGTATTACGGATCCAGTTTAAAAAGCTCACCCTTACATATTTGCTGATATATCAGTGTTTGGGTAAATGTTTTTCTTTAACCGAACACTTTATGCTGGTTAGTGTTTCATTGATTACATGAATGAGGCAAACAGAGTGAAGCCCTTCCCTACGTCCATCTGTAACCTGGGAAACAGATAATCACAGCCTTCAAACTGCCACATCAGCAGGGCACTCAGAGAAAGCCTGTGCTGACATTACACATCTCTGTGGAACAAATGAGGCACACGAGAGAGGTGGACAGAAAAAAAAGAAAAGAACGAGAGGGGTCTGTGACTTTTTTTTTTAAAGAGTAGATTCCCTGCCTGCAGGGAGGTCAGAAACCTCCCTGCAGGCACAAAATCCCAAAGTTTTCACAGGATGCTACAACAGCAATTTATCAGGTGTGTCTGGAATTCACATGTACCTACACATACATACACTTGGCATACAGTTATCATTTATCCAATTTCAAAAGAAACCCAACTTGTGTTCTCATTTTTAAGCAGGGACCTTATTATTTTATCACTCTTTTACACAGCATGACCTCTTTAATTGCTTATTAGAAGATATTTGATTACAAATACAGTGATACATAAATACAAAAGGCAAACTATTTTATTTTGGAGGGTGTCCCTAACACATTCTAAAAGCTTTTTAAGTTGCTATGATCACTTTGATTATCATTTCACGTCTCGTTATTTTTTAAATTAAGGATCACCGCTTGAAATAGCAATTAGTGACGCCTATAAATGATGCCTTTAAAATGTCAGTTTTGTCAACCAACACTCTGAAAATCCACTGAAAAATGTGCAAGAAAAGTTATTATTTTGAATCTCAAAAAATTTCTGAAAGACTAATAAAATAAATAAATTATGTTCCCTTATCTTAAGATCTGGCATCAAAGATTTACTTGCCTGTAACCCAGACTGCTGCTGTGATAATACAAAAAGACAATTTACTGCATGACAGTGTGACATAGCTGCATTGCTTGCCTTGTGTCTGTGGTCTGGAGAGCAGCTGGCATAAGTGTCTTGGTGAACCCAGGGGGATCTTTGAACACAGGGTCAGCTTCTGCAGCAGCATGGCCTTTTTAAAGTCTTTAATATTAGACAGAGACATACAGACAGTGAAAAATACACACAGAGAAAAATGCACAGTATGACAAGTACATCAAATTGTCCTATTTGCATCTTCTAAACAGTGACATGAAACCTGATCCCTTGTATCCACGTGTACAAAATATAAATAACCCTGTTTCCTGAATATTAAAGCGCTGGTTCTTAGTTTACCTCCCAGTATATATGTTGTCCTGTGTGTGCACCAGCCCTGTGTAGCGCCTTCTCTGAAGTCTTGTTCACCTTCTTTAGCCTTTCATTCCTTCATTTATCACACCATCACCCCGGACAGAGATGGGCTCTGGATGTGCACGACTCCTCCCCTGACTGAGAGCCGCTGATGATGAAACTGTCGCTGCAACTTGCAACAAGTGCAAAAAGGAGCGTTTCGTTAACGTTTCACCCGCGCCTTCAAAATAAATCCCGCTCACACTTACAATAAGTGACTAACTCTCACTTAGTACTGATATTAAATAAAAGCGCTGCCTCGTAAATTGGCGGTGAAGTGGCAGGAGCTGACGTCAGGCCGGCCGGCGAATTGCGGAACAAGAGCGGAAGCTGGTAGCCTATTTAAGTTTCAAAATAAAATCCGGCCTTGTTATTATTTATTATTTTGTATTTATTTATTTATTTTTAGCCAACTATGAAGTTGAATTCATAAAGTTATGGGCAGAATCAGTTTTACAACTGTTATCGGCATTGTATGGAAATATAAGACGCAGCAGAGTAAATCAATGATTGTCACAATTATCACAACATGTATTAACTAATAAAGACAGGACCTTCAAAAAATAAATAAATCTGTTTATCCATTTTTTATACGTTTCTCTTAAATGCAGTCTGACATATTTAGTGTTAGTATAATTGAGAAATACTAAGGGAAATAATGCTCAGCAGGCTCAAACAGTGTTTTGCCTAACAACATAAATTTGCAAAAGGTGCAGTGTATTGACTGGTACATGCAAGTGCATTTTCAGGATGTTTGAAATGTAGTGGAACAGTGTTTATTACTTTAATGTTGCTGCTGGAGATGATTTCTTTTCTTATATACTGCTGGGAAGTTTTCTTTTTCTATAATAGTGCAGCATCACATTATTAGATTTTTAAAATGTAAAATTGGCAAAATAATAAGTAAACAAATCTTTAAAATGAATGGTATGGTGTACAAACTGTACTTGAGTAAATGTACTAAGTTACATTCCACCACTCGTCCTATCCATGCTCTCATCTAGTGGTGTTGGGCATTGAGAGATTAACAGTAATCTGCTCCAATGGCACTTTGGTGGGGCAACAGAGAGGAGGGGCAATCACATTTCAAGGGGTGCTAGTGCAAACCCATGCGAACCTCTCTGGACACAGCCCTGCTGGTGCAGGCCCAAGAGTTTTCAAGAAAATGAAAGATCATGTGCAAAAACATAAAGTTTTAACTAACTACAAGCTGCCTTTTGCACAATTTTCTTCCTTGTAAGTCTTTAAAAAAGAAAGTAACTGTTTTGCAGTAAGCAGTTTATGATTTAATTTAAAATCCTGACGTGAGTGCCAATGATTGTCTTTATCAATAACAAATCTACATGCTTTTTCAAGCAATTAACTCACATACATTAGATTATGTAACAACACAGAGGGCCACAGCAGTTTTAAACCCCAAATATTTTCTATTGAATTCTTCATTAATTAGCTGATCAGTTTGAAACTAACTGGAAGTAGTGGGTGTAGAAATCATTGTCCTGTAGTTCTATAATTACCTTTGTCACCTTTCATTTACTCCATGTGGTTAAGAAAAAAAACAATCAAAGAGCTGCAGACATGATGAAAGTTTTTTTTGTACCTACTCTATCCTGCTGTGACAAAATGAGAAGTAACCCAGAGCAGAGTTGACTCACACTGTTGAACCCCCACTGCCCCTGGGACCATAGATAACTAAATTGACTCCTGTTGCTCTGGCTAAATGTGTATTATTCCATTATACCTGTCCTGTTCTTTTCTCTGTTGTCTGTGTTTGTCCTTTATCTGTTCTTCTGTGTTCCTCTTCTTCTTTGCTCTTTTATCTGTCTATCTGACTCAGGGGAAGGAACTGACCCTTACCGTACTCCTGCCTCCACTAATCCACTAACTACATATGTTTGTGTGTGAGTGGGGGTGCATCTGTGCAGCCTTTTAACTTCATAAAAGTCTTAGTACAAGTACAGTTTGGCTCATTTTACCTTTTTAACTGCAATTTTTTCACAATTATTTGATGATTACAATGAAACATTCATTCATGTCTCCCTCACGACAAATATTAGGGATGTTGATGATGCTATTTTTTTTTAAATTTAGCACAATTATTGAGTTGACTTTCATGGTTTAATGTTTAATACTCACAAAGGTTTAGGGAGTTGGTCCTTTCAGGGTGTAGTAGTTTTTCTATTAAAGTAGAAAGTGAAAAAGTAGGAACTAATATACTAAACATAACTAATAACAATAATAGCACTTTTCAAAACAAGTTACAAAGCATTTTATACAATTAATTACCTATTTAGGGTCAAAAACAATCCAAATTGTCTCAAGATACCTTACAGACTCCACAACCTGAAACGTCTGTGAGCACTAAGGCGATGGAGGCAAGAAAAACTAACAGGAAGATCTAACAGAACTCAGACCAAAGGGGACGGTTTCTGCTTTGAGGTCAGCTAGGTAGAGAACGATAGTATGTTTCAGTGTATGCATTTACCTATACTGAAAAGGTGCTATAATTAAGAAAATATTTTTCAATCAAATGTAAAGGGACATTTTTATTTCAAAGCTGTATTTCAAAAACCATCTCACTTTTTTTTTTTTTTATATTATATATATATTATATTTATTTTATATTAACTTATCATTAATATGATTCTCCTTTTTGGTGAGCATGTATGAAAGCCTTTGCAATCTCTTAAAATGAAAAATGAACTGGAAAATGTTTGAAACTCTGACTTTCTATGGGAGGCACAGAGAGGGAGACTCTCCCTCCTATACCTTGCTGCCACTTACCAGTCCATATCTCTACAATTCAATGTCAAAATCACCAAGTAAAATGGCCGACGAAGACAGAGACAAATTTGTTTGTCTTTAAGATAGACCTGTTTGTATCTTTCAAAAGGGGTTGCCTAAGACAAACCTGCTCTGTTGCGTGCAAAAGGCCCTTTAGAATGATTGTGTAGATATGGGAGGCCTTTGAAAGGTGGGCAAAGGAGCTAAAAGCCATATGAGGAGTCCATTAGTGGGTCTAGTGTTGGAGGAAGCCCCCTGATCTGATGGTATCGCTGCCTTAGGGCAAGGAAAGTGAACAGAATCTGCTGCTATCAGGCAGCATTGTCTGAAAAAGAGGATCACTATCTCTGTCCATGAAACTCAGAGTAGCCCAAAGCAAAGGCACACACATAATAGCACAGATACACCCACCCTCCTGCCCACACACATACACAGGTATATAATTCAGCTCACGGGGTGTCAGCAGCTTACCTGAAGACTGACCAGCCAAAACAGAAGTGCAACGTATAGCGGCAGAGAAATCGGGATGATGGAAGAAAAGGGAAGAGAGAATGGAATAGCGGCCATGAAAGCCTGCTACCAGAGATTTGATCCTGCAGCGTATCTGCGGTACAACTACACTCCACCACGGGCTGATTTCGCGAGAAAAGACAGTATTGTGCCCTGGAAACTGGCATGCCTGCACAGAGCTTTTACTGAAGGTAAGGAGGTTCAGGTGTATTTTGCAAAGCAAATAATCTAACATTTTAAACCTTGTTTTTCTGAAATCCAGTAAAAACTACCTTCATCACTTCTCTGCTTTTTCAGCTCCCAATTTTTCCTTCTCCTAATCTGTAGCTGAAAACAGATACAGAGCCTTTGGTGGGTCCAAGCACTGCTGAAGGTCTTTTTCCTCAATAAAAGTATTTCCCCAATAGAAGTGATAATGAATGGACCATAAGCAGGACCATAAGATGGACAATAACTTCAGCTACTTTCTGTGTTGGATCTAAACTTACACCAGTTTAAGATAAAACAGTTTGATCAAAATTATCCTTACATTTCAGGTGACCATGTTTTAATCAAGAACTCTCTTCTCTTGGAGTCTCACTTCCTTCCTTTTTCTCCTCTATTCCCAGGTGATGTGAGTGGTGAGCTCCTGGTGGACATAGGTTCAGGTCCCACCCTGTACCAGGTGATGAGCGGCTGTGAGGTTTTCAGTAAAATGATCCTGACAGACTTCCTGGAGGTCAACCGGCAGGAGCTGAAGCGCTGGCTCCAGGACAAGGGAGGATGCAGTCTTGATTGGACACCGTACCTACAGCACGTCTGCACGCTGGAGGGGCGACGGTATGGAAAAGATCCCTTTAAAGTATATTTGAAGACTTGGTACAGTTTAAAATATTGGTCACTGAGTCACACGTTCTGAGACTTGGTGACCGTTAGACCTGTATAATCATCAAATGATTTATATCTTGTGATATATGATATGTCGTAGGGAAAAAAATACATTTACAGTATCATAAATTTCTTTTTTTTCATTTCTGTTTCCTTGTGGTGACATACTTTTTCTGCACAAATTGACTGGAATAAAATACATGGCAGTGACCATCCTTACATGATGATGTAAGCAAATTAGCACTAAATATTGTTGCAGCATTATATAAATTATTGCAATTCATCTTGAGGTGGAAATTAATATGTGTACTATATTTAATAATTATCTAGCTGATGTTTGCTGAGACAAACAAATGCACACGGTGGGAATATGGGGCAAAACTGAAAGAGCTATTTTCGATGATTCACTCTAACAGGTCCTCAGCATGGACAGAGAAAGCTGCCAAGCTACGTCAGGTCATCGCAGACATCCTCCCTGTTGATGTGCACTGCTCTCAGCCCCTGGCTCCTTACGCCCTTCCTTCAGCAGGGGCCGACTGTCTGGTGTCCTGCTTCTGCCTGGAGAGTGTCAGCCCTGACCTTGCTACCTTCACCAGGGCCCTCGGCCACATCGGGAAGCTCCTGCGCCCTGGTGGCCACCTCCTGCTCATTGGAGCCCTGGGGGAGAGTTATTATTTTGGGGGACCTGGGGTGAAGATCCCCGTGGTCCCACTGAATGAGGCCCAGGTCTGCGCTAGTTTAAAGGAGAGTGGATACACTCTGATCCGGCTGGAGGTTTACACACTGACTCAGGATATGCAGGTGGGGGTTGATGATGTGACTGGAGTGTTTTTTGTAAAGGCAAAAAAGGATTAACAAGAGAGAGAAAAGCAATGACGAAAAAAAAAATCTTAAAGAAGAAATTAAATAAGTCACTATTCAGACTGAAATAATATAGACTAAGCCTTGATAAATGCATGGTTTAGCAATTGAAATAAAAAAAGCTGATTGCTGGTGATGCTAACAACAAAGCGCAAGTGTATGAGACACCCTGTTGCTGCAAATGTACTTATTGCTTTAGAAAATGCAGCCACCCTCTGCAGTTCAAACACAGTTCCTATAGCATCAAGAATGTAAACGTTAGTTCTAAAGGATATGTGCATATCACATACAAGCATCCTATAGGAATTACCAAGCCGTGCATAAACAGCATATACTTATTTTCACTGAGCTGCTAATTATTCAAAAGTTTGAAGTGATTTTTGACTGTGATTGTATGAATAAAAATGCTGTGCTTATTTCATCATGTTCCCTTGTTTTCACATATAGCTGATATATTTTGACTACTAATAAGAGAGTGAGGTTGGTAAACCGAGAAAATCTGATCATAAGATTAAGTGCAAAAAATTGAAAGATCATCCCATATTGTTCCATGGATTAATCTTAATGTTGGTACATGCTATTTTAGGGGATCATTTTATATTGCTTTCTGGGAACGTCTGTGCGTAATTAGAAGAATTGAACACTAGGTGTCACTACTTGACCATCTTCAGTTGCTCCTCAAATCTCACCCATGGACCTTAACATCTCTTTAGTACTACTGCAAAGCGGTTACTAATCATACTGTAAGTAGATCACAATGAATAAAGACAAACTAATAACAGGTTCTTTTGCGTTTTCCTAACATTAAAAATAAAATCAGTGTAATAAAACTATCTTTATTTGCTCACTTTATTAGGTACTCCTTGCTAGTACTGGGTTGAAACTCTTTTTGCCTTCAGAGCTGCCTTAATTCTTTGTGGCATAGATTCAGCAAGGTGCAGAAAACATTCCCCAGAGATTTTGGTCCATATTGACATGATAGCATCACACAGTTGCTGCAGATTTGTCGGCTGCACATCCATGATGTGAATCTCCCGTTCCACCACATCCCAAAGGGAGCGGCGTATCACAGAACTCTGGGCCCTACACACAAGTTGTCTCTGTGGGGCCCCTTCCTGTTGTGATCCATATCACTCATGCATCTTTTGATTTTTTTTCTTAAACAAATAATTGAGCCAACTACTGTACACAACAATCTGTAGTGCTCATTATGATAAGTAGTAAACGTTCATATACCACATTTAATAAAAATCTGTGATATGTGTGTAAGTCTGCACAGTTTGAAATCTCTCATTTCAACCTTCATTTCTCAGCATACTGCAGTCTGTAGTCTGTATTGCATCGCCATCATCTGCTACACAGAATGAAGCATACAGGACTGATATCAGCCTCTAAACCTTCGTACAGCCTAATAATATTTTCAGCCTTTTTAGTGCTAAGGCACATCAGAGGTCAGAGGTCAAAGCACACCATAATAATTGTAAATAATGTAATTATCTTGATAATTGTGAAAGGTTAAATACGTGTCCAAACTTATTGGTGTGTATGAAACTACAACACTAAAATTACAGTACCTTGGCTGAGCAGGCCTACTAGCAATATGTTAAAATGCATTACGTTAAATTAGGCTTATGATATGACATATAACAGACATCTTCTCTTACTGTTCTTTTAATATTATCAGACATAACAGTTAGAGATGTCATATACAGCAGTCTGATGGTCTTGTGGATGTACTGGATAATTTAGTAATACATGAAAACATTCACGTATTCTTGAAGCCGTCTGGCCATTCTCCTCTGACCTCTGGTATGTCGGTGTGCTGCCTGAGGGTGTTTGATTAGAACTAGCAAAAGCTTAATAAATGCATCCATCCCCATATAAATAATTACCTACACCTGTTTTTTTGTTTTTGTTTTTTTTTTAATAAAGAACCAGTGTCATTGTGGCATTTTAAAATGCTATTTCATCAGCCTGAAACACACTGGCTTCCTCAGACTGCCTTGCTTATCTCACAGCACACTGGTTGAGAACTATTGATCCAACATACCTCTTCTTCTTTTGGCTGCTCCTTTTAGGGGTCGCCACAGTGGATCATCTGCCTCCATCTCACCCTATCCCTAGCATCCTCTTCTGTTACACCAACCTTCTGCATGTCCTCCGTCATTACATCCATGAACTTTCTCTGTGGTCTTCCTCTTTTCCTCCTGCCTGGCAGCTCCATCTTCAACATCCTTTGTCCATTCTGGTCACTCCCAGTGAAAATCTTACATCATAGCTGGTCTCACCACCATCTTTTAAACATTTCCTTTCACTCTTGCTACTGGTCCAACATACAATGAAGCTTAAAAGTGCAGCAGATAACTTAACATCACAGGGAAATCATTCACAGGTGGATACAAGTATCAAAACTGGTACATAAACTCTTGTATGATTATTTTTTTGATAAAGTCCATCAGCCATTTAAAAAATACTCAAGATGGTGGCCATTTTCTATATGGCTGCCAACCAAGGCAATAAAATATAATTTTTTCAGATAAAATAAATTAGACTTTCCTTTACTTGCCTAGAAGTCATACAATTTGTATACTTTGTATACTATCTGTATACTTGTTTCAGTCACACAGGAGTGTGACTGAAACATGGACCCCTTACACTCCTCACTGGTTACCCAATTCTCACCTATGGCCCACAAAAATCTTGCTTATGATGGCTCAGGATTTAGAGTGGGTCGTCTACTGTTCAGAAGGTCAGAGGTTTGATCCCCAGCTCTTTCAAGTGTCCTTGGGCAAGATACTGAACCCCAAGTGTCCCCGGATGCATCCATCTGGGTTTGCATGTGTGTGTGAGCATTAAGTATGTGTCTGTGGATGCAACCATGGACTAAATTTGGAGAGGGTAGAACACAGATAACACCAACTAACCTTAAAACTTTATAGTGCAGTTAGATTAGTCACATGAGTTAGCCAATATAACAAACAGTTGGGAAGCACAGTGGTGTAACGGTCACCGCACAGCAGGAATGTTCTAGGTTTGAACCTGTGCAAAGACATGCTGTGAGGTTAACTGGTGATTCTAAAGTGGCTGCTAGTGTGATGGTAAATGGTTATGTCTTTTTGTGTTAGCCTGTTAATTATAATAATAAAAATTGACGAAGGGGTGTGCAAGCATAAGAGAGCTGAGCCAAAGGTAAAGGAGTCTTCGTGCATCAAATACATGAATTTCATTGAATTGCACTGGAATAAATTGGCACCAGATGAATGTTAAATATCCAAACCTGGCTGTATGCCTCATAGTGCTAAAAGGATGTGTCGACCTGCACAGTATTGTGCAGCTGCAACTGTCATCAGATCTTTGAAGCAATATGCAACATAAGTTTCATTCAATTATCAATTCAATTCAATTATCTTGTTTTACTTGAAACAAAGAACCTCTGAAAAAGTTTTTAAAGTTGTAAATTTGACTTGCTTATTGTCAAAAGCATATAAATCAAAAGTAAAACCTCTGAAATGTGTCCAGTGGTTGAAATTATGTAATAAAATAGCTGCTTCCTAAGATGGAAATGATGGCTCAACTGGAAAATTTTGAAATTTTGAAAATTCCAGTGACTAACAGGATTTTTCAAGCTAATACTGTCCAAACGAATCCATCTGGAGCAAACATTTCTGGTGCTTTTATCCACTTTTCAAAGCTTGTTTCTGTCATGGTTTTGAGTTATATTCTATATTCTGTTGAGTTTAGAGGATGGTTTTGTATTCTGTTCTCCAACCTCCCATGTTCCCCGTGTTTGTTCATTCTGTGGTTTCTTTTCAGTTATTATTTCAGTGTTCTCCTGCTTCTGTCTCCCCTGAGTTAAGTTTACTTCTTCTCTGTTAAGTTGGGTCTGGTTTCCTGTTTTATTTTGACGGTCTTGTGTCTCTTGTACTTTGTATTTAGTTTTTCTTCCTTTGTCTCGTCAGTGCTGATTTGTTTCACCTGTATCTCATCCACCCTGGTGTGTGCCCAGCTGTTCCCTGTTCCCCTCGTTACCTCCCTTGTATATTTAAGCCCTCAGTTCTCCTTTGTCCTTTGTTTTGTTGTACACCCCTCATGGCTGTGTGTCCCTTCTGTATTAGCGGTGTGTTTCCTGGACTTTTTGGTATTCTTTGGTTTAGCTTTTATTCCTTTGTAAGTTTTGGTATATTGTTTATTTTCCTTGTTCCTGGTTACCAGCATTAAATGCTCGTTTTGAGTTTATCCCCTGTGTTCCGGGTCTTGCGTTTGGGTCCTCCTTCTGCCTGCCTCACAGCCCGATATGACATTCTGTTTCTCATTTTGAGTAAGCCCTCAGTGTATAAATAGTCCTGTCTCCGTCTTTGTCCCTCTAAGATCATTTGTCAGTACTCCCCATTGTTCTGCTTATGTTCTTGGTGTGCTCTTTGTCAAGTGAATGAGTTTGTGAAATTTCTTACATGAAAAGAATCAAATTAGCTGTGCCCCCAAAAAGTCATTTTTCCTATCACTAATATATTCAGAAAAGCATCCTTTAACATTTAGCTATGCAGCATAGTTAAAATAATTAAGTATGGATCAAGATTTAGTTTTTCCTTTAGGGTCCCATCACAAGAAGGTCTCTCACAGGTTTAAAATCAACAAGAATCTAAAGCAGGTTAATCAGGAATTGAAATTTTCTTAGAAGTTGGACTCGATGTGCAGTAAAAGGCAACACCCACAGAAAAGGTACTGCACAAGCAAAACACACAATAGTTTCAGAAAGTCTCATGCTGCAGATTGTTTATAGGTAGAAGAACAAGTTTACTGTTATATGCACAGAGTAAATAAACACATCGTCTTATACTGTACAATGAAATTCTCATTTTGCCAGTTTCCCTTCACAGAATACAATTATAATAATTCTAATAAAATAAAATAAAAATTAAGAAAATTAAGAAATTTACAAAGAGAGTGCAAGTGAAGAATGTGCAAACAATGAAATGAGTTAAAACACCTGAGCGTAAAAACCTGAGTTGTGTCTATGCCCTGTGCAAGTCTGTAAAAATGATCTGTACAAATTAGTTCAATAACAGATAATAATGGTTGACACACCAAATTTCCTCAACCATCTTAAGAAGGACAGTCTTTGCTGTGATTTCTTAAGAAGCTGCTGGGTGTTGTGAGAGTCCTTAAAGGTTTTCACCCTCTCTACCTCTGTCTCACTGATCTACATTGGAGTGTGCTGCTGTGTCCTCCTCCTTGGATCACTAAACATCTCCTTGGTCTTATCTGCATTTAGGGAGAGATTACTTTCCTGACACCAAGTCACCACTCCTGCCACTTCTCTTCTATATGCTGTCTGCTCCACATCATTGATTAGCCCAATGACTGTAGCGTCAATTGCAAACTTTATCACTGGTGTTGGTCTGGGAGGCCACACAGTCATACAGCAGTGGACTCAATATGCACCCCTGATTTTTTGATGATTGTGTCAGAATTGGGTCAGAATTTGGTGTAAAGAACATGAAAGCATGGGTCTATCCTGCCTTGTATCAATGGTTCAGGCTGCTGGTGGTGTAATGGTGTGGGGGATCTTTTCTTGGCACACTTTGGGCTCCTTAGTACCAACTGAGCATCATTTAAACACCACAGCCAACAGTGTTGTTGCTGACCATGTCCATCCTTTTATGACCACAGTGTACCATCTTCTGATGGCTGCTTCCAGCAGGATAACGCACCATGTCACAAAGCTCAAATCATCTCAAACTGGTTTCTTGAACATGACAATGAGTTCACTGTACTCAAATGGCCTCCACAGTCACCAAATCTCAGTCCAATAGAGCACTTTTGGGATGCGGTGGAACAGGAGATTCTCCTCATGGATGTGCAGCCGATAAATCTGCAGGAACTGTGTGATGCTGTCATGTCAGTATGGACTAAAATCTCTGAGGAATGTTTCCAGCACCTTGTTGAATCTATGCCATGAAGAATTAAGGCAGTTCATAAGACAAAAGGGGGTCCAACCCGGTACTAGCAAGGTATACCTAGTTACAGTAAGTGACCAGTGAGTGTATCGCCAAGAAAATATGTACAGCAATGGGATTAAATTTGCCTCAAAATAACAGCTTCAAAATCATGTTCATTATACACAGGCTTGTAAATGGTTGACTAGAATCTCTTTCATTCCCACTCTTAGCCTCCAATGCCAGGTCTAGTAGTATGCTACTTGGGTGAGTGGGTATGATCTCCTGTAAGGTGCATCCATAGACTGGTGCACCACTTTGCAGCTAACAGTTTGTCATTACTGAATATTCCAGGCTCTGGTTGCATATTGCAGGTAATCCAGGGTATCATAAGTGAATTGCCACCTTATGGTGGTGGAGCGGTTTGTGTGTTCCAGTGATCCCAGGAGCTATGTTGTCAGAGGGGCAATTTGCCCCTGGTAGGGTCTCCCAGGGCAAATTGGTCCTGGGTAAGGAGCCAGACAAAGAGCAATTCAGAAAAATCCAGATGATGTCAAAGATCAAGGGTCCGGTTCACCCTGCCCGAGACAGGGTTACCCTGAATCCAGGCCTGGGGTAGGGGTTAGAGGGCAAGCGTCTGGTGGCCAGGCCTTAGCCCATGGGGCCCAGCCGGGCTTAGGCCAAAAAAGCTACATGGGGGCCCACAGGAGGGGCTGTAGGGGTTCGGTGCTTTGTGGATTGGTCGACGGTCCTGGCGGCCCAATTCCCGGCTTCCAAAACTAACTTGTGGCAAATGGAATGTCACTTCTCTGGTGGGAAAGGAGACTGAGCTGATGCTCAAGGCTGAGAGATACCCACTAGATATAGTCAGGCTCACCTCGATATACTGCTTGGGCTCTGGAACCAGTTTCCTGGAGAAGGGCTGGGCTGTGTTCCACTCCGGAGTTGCCCTTGGTGAGAGGCGGTGGGCAGGGGTGGATATACTTGTATCCCCCCCACTTTGCTACTTGCGACGATTCTGGCAAATTGTCAGGCAACTCAGGAGGGGGAAGCAGTTCTCTACTCATACTGTATAAAGTGGGGAGGGGATGCCGCTGACTTCAACTGAGGATATAGTCAGGTGGTGGAAGGAAAACTTCGAGGATCTCCTCAAACCCACTGTCATGCCTTATGTGGAATGCAAGCAGAGTCTGAGGATGAGGGGAACGACTCGCCTATCACTGGGGGTGAGGTCACTGATGTAGTTAAACAACTCCTCGGTGGCAGGGCCCCTGGGGTGGACGAGGTTCACCCTGAATGCCTTAAGCCTCTGGATGTTGTTACGCTGTCCTGGTTGACATGTCTCCGCAACATTGCATGGAGATCTGGGGCGGTGCCTCTGGATTGGCAGACTGGGGTGGTGGTTCCCCTGATCAAGAAGGGGGACCAGAGGGTGTGCTCCAACTACAGGGGGGTTCACACTCCTCAGCCTCCCCGGGGAGGGCTATGCCAGGGTACTGGAGAGGAGAGTCCGTCCTTTGGTCGAACCCCGGATTCAGGAGGAACAGTGTGGTTTTCATCCTGGTCGTGGAACACTGGACTAGCCCTTCACCCTCTTGAAGATATTTGAGGGTGCATGGGAGTTTGCCTAACCAGTCTACATGTGCTTTGTGGACTTGGAGAAGGCATTCAACTGTGTTCCTCAGGGTATCCTGTGGGGGGTGGTTCGGGAGTATGGGGTATCGGTCCCTGTACAACCCCAGTGAATGCTCAGTCCATATTGCCGGCAGTGAGTCAGACTCGTTTCCAGTGGGTGCTGGACTCCGCCGGGGCTGCCCTTTGTCACCGATTCTGTTCATAGTTTTTATGGACAGAATATCTAGGCGCAGTCAGGTGGTGGAGGGTCTTCACTTTGGTAGCCTCAGGATTTCATCTTTGCTTTTTGTGGATAATGTGGTTCTGTTGGTTTCATCAGGTGGTGACCTCCAGCTCGCACTGGAGTGGTGGCCCAGTGTGAAGCAGTGGGAATGAGAATCAGTACCTCAGAGTCCGAGACCATGGTTCTCAGCTGGAAAAGGGTGGAGTGCCCACTCCGGGTCCGGGACGAGTTGCTGCCCAAAGTGGAGGAGTTTAAGTATCTCAGAGTCTTGTTCACGAGTAAGGGGAGAGCAGAGCGTGAGATTGACAGACAGATTGGGGCAGCGTCTGCAGTGATGTGGACGCTGTACCGATCTGTTGTGGTGAAGAGAGAGCTGAGGGTAAAAGCGAAGCTGTTGATTTACCAGTCAATCTACGTTCCTACCCTCACCTAGTCAGTGAAAATTTGTGTAAATTCTTCATGTTGCTGCAAGTGGTTTAGTTAGAAATTGGTCATGGGTCATAGCTTTGACACAACTGCCACTCTTGGTTGGTCTTATACTGTCAGTATTCCACTTTCTCTGGTACAGTGTCAAGTCATTTTTAAATCGCACATTTAAACACAGAGACAACAGACACTGACCAATGTGCTGCACAACAGGTAACTGGGATGTCATTAAAGCTATATGATGAATTAAAAACAATTAAAATATAATTCAAAGAAAGTTTTAAAAAGCATCACCAATGGAAAAAAAAAAAACACAAACCAAAACCTAGGAAAAAGTTTAAAAATAAATTTAAGAGGAAAATAATAATAACTTAATGACGCACGCCAATGAGAAGAGGTATGTTTTCATTCTGGTTTTGAAAACTGTTAGTGAGGCAGACTTGGTTGTCATTTTTTTAACACTGTCATGAACTATTTCAGTGTGTAGTTTTTACCTTCTTTTCATAAATACTCAGCTCAGGTTATGGACAGATAACCTCATGAACCTCATGCTTCAGTAAAGACAGATAAGAAAGCCCTTCTCAGATTTAGAACCTTCTTGATAGTGAGGTGTGACTCTCTATCACTGGCAGGTATTTTGGGCATCAATTGCTAGCGGAGATAAGGGTTTTGAAATGTGTTGGGTTGCCCAGATGACAGACGGGAGTCTCAGTCATCTGACTCTGACCTTGAAAAGTCATAGAGACCAGCTATCCTTATGTTTTCCATGTTTATTGAACCATAAATAGAACTTGAGCCACACTCATTGTGTTTGTATGGACACAGATATCCTGGTCAGGCTTTTCCTAGATTTGATTGACATGTTGTAGATATGCAGAAGCAGATTTCAGTACTTGCAGCAAATTTTGATAATTCAGGCTTTGGTGTTTTAACCTATGTATATGCAGAGAAACCAGAAATCAATTATTAAAAATTATTAGAAATGAATAGGCAATTAAAACAACTTGGTTAGATTTAGAAAAAGGTCACGATTGGGTTGAAATATACCAGTTGCCATATTTTTAAAAACTCACTGTTCTTGGTTGCCATTATGACACATCACTGCTGAAGAGTCTTTACAATATACATGCTGCAGACATGAAATACACTTCCCACTGAAAATTTTAAAATCATGCTGACTGTCACAAAAAATGTGACAGCTTGTTAATGGATAATAATTTTAACATATGATACATTAAAATGTTTTTTAATCACATCCTGTTGTGATAGTTCATTATTTAATTTGGATGAAAAAGCAGGGTATGTCCTATGGGCTCTATGTGAACGTATCCATGAGCATAATAACTGCAAACTCTCTGAGAAACAGGAACAGAGATACGATACGATATGATACAATAGCCTTTATTAGTCCAGTAGTTGGGGAAATCCACATTACAGCAGCAGAGTGGACTTAGTAGAATAAATAGATGTAGCATAACCTGTAACAATAATACTATAGAACAACAGAAAAAAATGTACACTATACAAGGCAAAAGATGTGTAATTTAAATATAAGTATATAAATGTATACAGCGGCACGAAAAAGTATTTGCCCCCTTCCTGATTTCTTAGGTTTTTGCATATTTGTCAAACATACATGTTTCAGATCATCAAACAAATTTTAATATTAGGCAAAGATAACCCAAGTAAATACAAAATGCAGTTCTTTTACTAAGGGAAAAAAAACCTATCCAAACCTACCTGGCCCTGTGTGAAAAAGTAATTGTGCAAAATTACTACTATTAGTACTACTAATGAGGCGTTAACTGAACAACTGCTGTTTTAAAACCCAGCATCTAACCAGATACTTACTCTGGATGGCATTACTTTTGTCTCTAGGGACACTGTGAGGAATCTTGGAGTCATTTTTGACCAGGATATGTCTTTCAACGCGCACATTAAACAAATATGTAGGACTGCTTTCTTGCATTTGCATAATATCTCTAAAATTAGAGGCATCCTGTCTCAGAGTGATGCTGAAAAAATAGTTCATGCATTTATTACTTCTAGGCTGGACTATTGTAATTCATTATTATCAGGTTGTTCTAAAAGCTCCCTGAAAAACCTTCAATTAATT
>VUQI01061307.1:5870-54040 GCA_015106735.1 Paratilapia polleni
AGTTTATCAGATAAGTTGTTCCCTTTCATTACCTCTGAGAGCTGCCTGCTAACCATTTTCTCAAGAATTTTGAAAGTAGAGGTAATTTGGAGATAGAACGGTAGTTCAGAGGTTGTGTTGGGTCTAAACCACCAGACTTTTTTAAGAGAGGCTGGATACATGCTGATCTAAAAGGGTCTGGGATATGGTCAGCTAAAATCATTTATGATTTTAAGGATCTGTGGGGCTATGACTTCAAAAACCTGGAATAACGTCCAATTTTCATGTAGTTAAATTTATGTGGGACACAATGACACAAAGGTGAAGTGCAGTAAGCAACTGCCTGGTGAACAGAGTGAAGCATTTAACAGCAAAGGAGACATATTTTGGGGCTAGTAGAGCCCTAAAACAGTGGCCACAAACTGTTAAGAAGTTCACCATATCAGCTTAAAAAGCGATGATTTTAAAGCTTGTTTTTGCTGCCCCCAAGTGACCATGAAATTACAACAACATGGCCACAATTCATATTGAGGAACTTTGTTTTCTCTGGATGCTCAGCCACACCTGGACTGCAGCCACCTTCACTTGTTTTTATCTTTAGCATGGCCTTCAGTATGTTTCAAATATGTTACATGATTATATACAGTCGGGTATTGTAAAAGACATGCCACTGTTGCCTTGTTTGTATTTTTATCAGTGTTGTCTTAACACTGGAGGCCACTGTACGCCCACTATGTGAACAACAACAGCATCGCTTCCCTTCAGAGTGCTGGAGCTAAAACATCATTATCATAATACCTCCTGATGTCTTCTTGTGGTTTTCCTTTTAACTGGCTAGATCTTAGTATTGATGTCCTCACATGATGTTACTCCCCTTAGTCACTATGCTTTGTATTGTTTTTCCACAAATTTCTGCTATTTTTGGTTTCAATTAAGAGGAAGCCGACCAGTGGTAACTTTGAAATGGTTTCCAGATGATTTGGTTTTGTCCGACAGCGATTACATGTCTTCAGCACTGAATCAGAGTTGGCACTCAGCAACGGTTTCTGATCCTGAAAAGTTTTATTGTCTGCGAAACAAATTGTTGAAGTCCATCTGTAGTAAAACGTCTCACAGTAGCTGGCTCACCCTCAGAGAAAAAGGGAGAGGGAAAGAGGAAAATGAGAGGGAGGGGGAGCTGGGAATGACCTCTGCTCATGAGAACCAGATGTGCTCCAGAACTCCCAGGCTTCCCATTTTCGTCATGGACAAACACACAGAGGAAATAGGAATACTGAATTATTCCCACTGCATTCCCAATGGTCTTTTAAGCCTTTAAAACAGCTGGACTTCACCTCCTTTCTCCACAGATGATGCACTAATGTGCCAATTCATAGGCTGTAGCCTCCTCAGTGAGAAATGTGTGGGAGCGTATATGTTGTATGTCAGATTATTGATTAAAAAAGCCTCAGATTTAGGTGTCGGGGTTAAAATGTTTTGTCTTGTCTGCATCTTTGTGTACACACATCTTTGTGTGATTTAACAGTACTGCACTTTTTCTCAGTCACTAGCCCATGATTACGATGTATGTCCTTCCCTTAGTGCGTATCTAAAGACAGGTGTAATATTATTCAATAACTTCAAACCAGAGCTTCACCTTCTGCTCCATAAATCACACATAGAACATAGAAAATATATCAAATGTTTAAACTGAGAAAATTCACCATTTTAAGAAAAAAATAAGGTCATTTGGAAGTTGATGGCAGCAACACGTCTCAAAAAAGCTAGGTCAGGGCCATGTTTACCGCTGTGTAGCATCCCCTCTTCTTTTAACAACAGTCTGTAAACATCTGGGAACTGAGGAGACCAGTTACTGGACTTTTGGGAGAGGAATGTTGTTCCATTCTTGTCTGATATAGGATTCTAGCTGTTCAACAGTCCTGGGTCTTCTTTGTTGTATTTTTAGTTTAGTTAGTGAAAGGTCTGGACTGCAGGCAGGCCAGTTCAGCACCCGGACTCTTCTACTACAAAATATGGAAGGCCTTCCCTGAAAAAGACATCATCTGGAAGAGAGAGTATGTTACTCTAAAACCATTTAAGCATTAATGGTGCCTTTCCAGATTTGCAAGCTCCCAATTCCATAAGCACTAATACACCCCCCATACCATCAGAGATGCAGGCTTTTGAACTGAGTACTGATACAAAGCTGGATGGTCCTCTGGTCTTTAGTCAAGAGGACACAGTGTCCTTTCCAAAAAGAATTTCAAATTTCTATTAGTCTGACAGAACAGTTTTCCACTTCTTTTTGCATGATAAAGCTTTAACCTGCATTTGTGGATAGCACAGTGAACTGTGTTCACAGAGTGATTTCCTGAGTCCATGCAGTAATTTCCATGAGAGCATCATGCCTGTTTTTAATGTAGTGCCACCTGAGGGATCACAGGCATCTGATATTGATGTTCGGCCTTGTCCCTCGCACACAGACATTTATAATAATATATAATATTATGTACTGCAGATTTTGATATATTCAAAGTCTTCACAATTTTATGTTGAGGAACATTTTTCTGAAATTGTTCCATAGTTTGTAAATGCAGTTTTTTGCAGATTGCTGAAACTCTGCTCATCTTTACTTCTGAGAAACTCTGCCTCTCTAAGATGCTCTTTTTTATACCCAATCATGTTACTGACTGTTGACATGTTGCCAGTTAACCTTATTAGTTACAAAATGTTCCTCTAGCTGTTTGTCTTTACTACCACTTACTTTTCCAGCATTTTGTTGCCCCCGTCCCAGCTTTTGAGATGTGTTGCTGCCATCAAATTCAAAATGAGCTGATATTTTTCATGAAATAGTAAAATGTCTCAGTTTAAACATTTGATATGTTTTCTATGCTCTGTTGTGGATAAAATATGAGTTTATGAGATTTACAAATCATTGCATTCTCTTTTATTTAAATTTTGCACAGCATCCCAACTTTTTAAGAATTGGGGTTGTAAATGCGCAAGCACTGTGAAGCTCTTCTGTCCTTCTTTTTGACTCACATGAGCTTCCTTCTTTGTCGGGGAAGGAGGGAAATCCTGTGGAGTGACCGAAAGTTGACCTACAAGGTCATATTCATATCCAAGTTTATTTACCATACGCAGTGGAGATTAAATAAACTTTAAGTGGTTTACTTCCCAGGGAGATAAAAAAATTTAAAACCAATGTTTTATTCTAACATTATAATACATGAGGTTAATATATATTATAAACACTTAATTTTTGCCTTTATTTTATCAGGAAGTCCCTTTGAGATCAAATCTTCTTTACTAGAGAGATCTGGCCCAAGTAGCAGCCATACAAACTCACATTATAATAAAAATTCTACAAAAACAATGTAATCCCCAGAATATAAAACATGATATACAAACACAGACAACAAAAAAGTGGCATTTATTAATTTAAATTAATATTTAATTTTACTAAAGCAAAATCATCCTCAGTACACTATAATTCTTCTATATAAAAATATTCCTGGAAGTAGTTTCTTTTTTTTTAAGTTGGCGTTCCCACTTCCTGTGTGTGTTTCCAGCTTGTGACTGCGACCCCCGGGGAATCTCCAGCGAGCAGTGTCATCGTGCCACAGGACAGTGTACCTGTGTGGAGGGCGCATCGGGCGCACGGTGCAACCAATGTGCCAGGGGTTACCATGGTGAGTTCCCTAACTGCGAGCCCTGCCACCAGTGCTTTGCTGTCTGGGACACCGTGGTCGGCGAGCTGACGAATCAGACTCGACGCCTGGAGGCCCAAGTGACGGAGCTCCAGACCAGCGGGGTGACGGCACCATACAAAGAGTTGATCAGCAGCCTGGAGAGAAACACCAAGGCTGTCAGAGACATAGTAGAAAGCAACCCTGCAGCAGTGAAGCTGGAGCAGATACAGGAGCTGATGCATCACATTACGTATGTACACAGCCAGGCTCATTCAGGGTTGTAGGAGGCACCTTATATTTATTGTTTCATTGTGTTCTCAGTGGTGTGATGTCCTATCTCAACGGAAAGCTGAACACAACGAAGGAGATCTTGGACCTTCTTCACAGTGATGCAAATGCCACAGATGCAGAGTTGGATGCATTGACCGATGAGGCAAACCAGCTGGAGATGAGCGTCCAGGAACTGAGGCAGCAGGTGGACGACGCCAAGAACACCAACATACATGGTGAGAAGTCAACCTGTAGGAGAGAGAGAGTGTGTTTCAGCCTAAAGCTTCATTTTTATACCATTATACTTTGGAATCTGTTTATGCCATGGTGCTCTTTGTTAAAACTCCTGTGGTTTTAAAATTTCCTTTACATTTTGGCTCCTAACATCTAAAAAAGCTTAACTAGATTTTAGATAGATTTGGGGTGAAGTAGACAGAAATTTGTTTAAGCATTAGTTTGTCAGCATTTTTTAATCTTTCCCATCAGTAATGCTGCACCTGTACTTAAAAGTCACCAGTAACTGGATAGAAATGACCTGCTACTATATTTCTCTAAGTCCTGTTTCACTGTTCCCTAACTTTACCGTTTTTAGGTGCTATGGGGACCATTACTGCTGCATACATGGAGTCTAGGATGGCGGAGAGACGCACCAATGCCTCCACAACTGATGCTGGGAGCACAGTGGAGCAGTCAGTTGCAGTACGGAAAGCCACGGAGGACAAACTGAGCAGCAGGCAGAAGGAATTTGACCGAAAACACCAAAGAAATGAGCAGAAGCTGAACAAGCTGTCCAAAGAGCTCGATAAATTTAATTTGTCTTCACTGAGTGAGAAGGTGAGCAACACTGGAGGACCATATCCTTCTAAAAAAAAAAAACACAGGTTATTTTTTTCATATCATAAAAGTCAAAGAGGACAGAAATCCAGCCTGAAATGTTCACATCTATTGGTAATTATTTCTTTCTGTTGTCTTTCTCTGTAGACGTGTGGTGGAGCCGCAGAAGGTGATGACTGCTCCCCCTGTGGTGGGTTGGGTTGCGTCGGTGAGGATGGAGCGCCTCACTGTGGAGGAGAAGAGTGCGGAGGCCTCGTCACCACCTCGGAGACTGCTCTCAAATCAGCCACTGACCTGGACCAGGAGATCCTAGCAGCTATGCAGGAGGTGGACAAGCTCTCCAGGATGGTAAGTGAACTTAGTCATTATGTTATAATGTAGATTTACTTCAGGCGGATGTGAGGTAAATCTCTGAACTTGTGTGTGCTCAGGTGTGGGAAGCGAACATTCGTGCAAACGAGGCCAAAGCGAACGCTGTGGAAGTGCTGACCAAATCCAACCGCAGCAGAGAGAGAGTGGAGCAGAGCAATGAGCAGCTCCGCAACCTCATCAAAGACATACGAGATCTTCTCATGAGTAAGTTTGTCGCAGACACTGCAGAGTCAGCTTCATCTCTTTATATGGTTTTACAGTGACATGCATTCTGTTATCTGTCCAGGCTTCAGGATATGTAACTTTTGGTAACACATGATCCTGATGAGTCAAAATGATGCATGTTTAAATTTTAGATATGTTTGAAAGAGTCTAAAATATAAGTATGTATGCTCTGGTTGTCAATTGAAGTAATGTCATTGATTAAATAAAGGTTTAATCAAACAAATGTTTTGTTTCTGGTAATCCAGATGATAAGGCAAATGTGTCCGTTATCGAGGCGGTCGCAAACGCGGTGTTGGCTCTGGAGATGCCGACCACTGCTGAGAAGCTGCAGGAGCTGACGAATGAGATCAGGGAGAAGGTCGTCACTCTGACCAGTGTGGAGACAATCCTCAGTCAGAGCGCTGAGGACATCAAGGCTGCCGAGACGCTGCTGAAGGAGGCTAAGGCTGCGAGGTAAATGAGGACAGACAGGAAGGAAAACAGGAGGAGCTGGATTTGTTCAAATCAAAAATTCATTAACACGAAAAATAAGCGTCTGTATCTTAAAGGGGGGCATCCATGCATATTTTGTTCTGTGTTTAGTGTAATGATTGTCTAGGACAAGGACCCAAATGCAGGACACTAGAGGCAGATGAAAGTCCAAAATCTAAATCCTTATTAACAGGCTGAGGTTATACATGGGAGATCAGTCAGTGAAGCAAATTATTCAGGTAGGGAGCAAATGAAAAGCAAATGAAAAATTTGATAAAGTCTTAATTATCTTTGGAAAATACAGAAAAACATGTACACCAAACCCACATAAGAAAACATGACGGATGTAATGTTAATATGGGCCCCTCCTCTGTTACAAACTGTTTCAGCTCCTCTCCCTTTGAGCTAATTTTCCTCTGATTGGCTGAACACCAGGTGGGTTGGTCAGCCACATCAGCACTGTGAACTAGCTGTCCCACTTTGTCTCTACATGATGTATAAATAAATCTGTCTTGTTGTCTGTCCATCAGCGAGGCGGCGTCTAACATGAAGGAGACCGCAGAAGTAGTGAAGGCGGCCCTGGATGAGACTGACCGCGCTCAGAGCATCGCCATGGACGCCATCCAGCTGGCCCAGAACAACACCAGAGGCACCCTGGACCTGCTGACCTCTGTGAGTCTGACCTCAGTGACGATGCAGCACTCGCAGTTTGTTACTCCATTTACAGAACAGCTCTGAAGAAAGCCGTAAACAAACAGAGGAGGATGACAAAAACAACACAACAGGTTCACAACAACGTTTGATATTTGTGTGAAGGAAAGACTGAAGTGATAAATCAGTAAACTTATTGTAAAAAGCATTTTCAGTCCAACGCTATTATAATTCATTAAAAATAAACTGAAAACAAATTGGAAAAAATAACTGAAATTAAATTAGAAACAAGACTTTAGAAAAAACAAAATTAATATTTTGTACCTACAAAAGTAACTAAAAAAGTGAACTACAAGCAGAGGAAAGTGACTTCTGCATAACTGAGTCACCAGCCTTCACAAAATGATTGTTTTTTAATACCTGACAATTTCCCCCACTATACAATTTATTTAAAAAAAAATTAATAAATAAATCACTGAAATGTATTCAAGTTTAACTAAAATTAAACTAAATTTTAAGGGTAAATACACTGTAGAAACTACATAAATCTAAAGTGAATTCAAAACAAATATTTACAATGAAAAAATAAAAAATAATAACCCAGTTTTAGTCCTTTTAAAGCTCAGAGAAAACAAACTTCTTCACCATTTTACAATTTTAGCAGCCAATAAAATTTAACAATCTTCAGTGTCTTTCATTTTATTGTTTACAAAAAATACACTTTCTTCCATCTCCTCCCATCCGTTTATTGATGTCTCTTATTACATTTTCCATCTGCTGACAAATGACACAGAACTAATACAGACACTTCTAATGTCATCTAACGTGTGTGTAAGGAATCAGGAGAGACGACTCAAATGCAGGTGAGTCTTTACTTGGCTGTTAAATGAAAGTCCTAAAAGGACATGAAATGAGAAGCGGGTTACACCAGAGGCCTGCACTACGAAGCAGGATTTGGACTTATCCGGGTAACTTCAGGGATAACCCTGGGTTTTCTGTACTATGAAGGTGGTTCACTTCTTACAGGGGTACATCAGCACGGTAACTTATGCTGATTAGCCTGTTTTTATATTTATTCTTTACCTGCTCTCAGACTGTTAAACACCACCAGGGCTGCAGCTAAAAGAATAAAAACTAAAACTGTCTTTTAAACATTAATTTAATGAAATACTTGATTAAAGTCCACTGGATTCTCCCGTGTTTTAATGACAGAGCTGTGATACAGATAAGTCTGTTAACTTACACAGTCTGGATTTTGCCTGCTTTCCTTCCAGGCTTCAGATAGGCTAAACTGTCCAGTCTTACTGACCAAAACTTTTAAAGCACACACACACATTCACACAGGCTTTTAATACTAAACTCCTGTACAGAGCTTTTCCTCTCAAACACACTCACGCTGCTGCTTTGTCTGCAGCAGCTGTGTTGCTTTCAGTCTGTATTGTGTGTTTAACCGTCTCATATTATTCTCATATTATAGTTTTATCTTCATTTGTAAAATCAGTTGAGACATGAAGACTAACACTAACTGAAATGAAAAACTAAGGAAACCACGGGGGACCATAATACTGTGTTTGTGTATCAGGTGGAGTCGGAGACGGCCAAGTCGGAGCTGAAGCTCAGTAACACCACAGATCGTCTGGTGCAGCTGGAGAGGGAGGTCGGCCTGCTGAGACAGAACAACCTGGAGATGAAGGAGCTGATGGACTCGACTGACTGGATCACCAAACAGGCCAAACAGAACGCAGATGAAGCGCAGCAGGTCTCACAAACGCACGTTTCTGGAGCAGTTTGCATATGAATTGTTGGTAATTTTCCACTGCTGCTGCAGCATTATGTTTATGTGTATGTGTGCAGGAGTTTGATGAGGAGGTGAAAGATAAATTTGCAGAGGTGAAGGACCAGGTGGAGGATAAAGGGGAGTCAGTGCTGCAGGCGAGGAGGAGAGCAAACGAACTGCAGCAGGAGGCCAGAGAGCTTCTCACCCAGAGCAAGACCGAGCTGAAGAGACTCCTAGGTGACCAATTTTTCTGAGTTTTATAATAATTATGCTGCTGTAATTTATTTATTTTTAATTAATATATTTCTAACATATCAGAAGTATTGAATTTAAGAACGAAGAATGTAGTCTGCACTCTTCCAGGTCAAAACACTTTACTAAAGCAGACATTTTTTTTTTGTTTAGATCTCATTTGTTACAGCTCTGTTACTGTCATGATCAAACATACACACACCATGGACAAAATACAGGAAACACAGGAAATAATTTATTACAAACCAATCAACTGATCTCAAGTCAGTTTTACTCGAGTTCACATGTAAAAAATTAATGCTGATCTGAAAGTACCATCAAATAGTGCAAACACAAAAATGTTCCAGGGATGCATGAAAATTTTCTTAAACAAGCTACTTTTATCTTGTGTTTTCAGAGTTGGAGGTCTCCTACGAAGCCAACCAGCGAATCCTGGAGGACAAAGCTCAAGAGCTGGTCGAGCTGGAGCGAGAAGCCCGCAGCCTCCTGGAGGAGATCAGCCACAAAGTGACGCTCTACAGCACCTGTGTGTGATGAAATCTTCACTGTCTGAGACTTTATTGATAGTGCCAAAGTGTCTGAACATACTGCTCCCAGATGACTGCTCCTTTTATAGCTGTTAAATAAAAACACTAATATATTTGACGTTGCCAGTGCCAAAAAGTGTTTTAACAACAGAAAAGAGCTTTAAAGCTGCCAAAGACCATCAAAGTATTTAAGTAAGGAGTCCAAAAGGAAACCACAAGAAGCCAGTGTGACCCCAAAACCAGTTTTAGGTGCATAAGTTACTGCAATTTGTGTTTAACTGTGACTAAACATGTGTAATAGAAATATTAAAGTTTCATATGTACGTAATAAGCCAAAAAATATAATTTGGAAATGGTGCTGTGATGATCAACAAAAAATAAAATTTGAATATGAAAAAAACACCTCAGCTGGCCCTCTTTTTATATTTTGTGTTTTGGTAGAAAATGTTTTTTGTAATATTTCCTCAGTGTTTATGGATTATCATAAATTTACAGTAGTACTGACCAAACAAGAACCAGGCCGTTGGAAAGGAGGTGGTGGAGCACATTCACATGATGCTTTAAAAGGAGGCAAAGAAATGCAGTAAAAACAGCCTTTCTTCAATATCTCAAGAATCTGCAGGAAAAACTGAGCTGGAAACTGTGCCAGCCACTCCAAGCTGCACTGGGAGGACCTTCCTGACAAGATTACAGACTGGATTACTGTGATTCTTTGCTGGATTAGGCAAGGCACTATTTCCACAATAAAAGATGGTTCAAAATGCTGGTGTTTGACTCCAAACTAGTTCACTGAAACATGAACATATTTCACCTACCATGACTTTGCTCACATATAGTGCTTCCTAGTTCCAGGTTGGCTCTTTTCTCAGCTGTTGGACCCCAACTCTGCAACAGCCTTCACCTCCAGATCTTGTTTTCTACCTCACTATCAGTATTAAAATGTCAGCTAAAAACAGCCTCTTCAGTTTAGGTCTCTCAGTTTACCGTTTGTAATTCCTTCTGCTAAACTGTTTCGAAGTTAACTCTTATCTCCTTTTTAAATTGCTTGCTGCAAGGCACTTGTGTTGTGCAGCAGACTTGCCTACCTCTCTTATCCCTTCAAATGTGTTAAAACTAAAGACTGCATTACACCAAATGAAGATGCAAAACTGCAAACAAAAAAAAAAGACATTTTATTTGCATTACTGAGCATTCAGAAGATCTGTAGAGATATTTGTTAAAATATATCCTCCGTCATGAAATAAAAATTAATTCAACATCCATATAAAACATGACACAATAGTACAACACAGGCTTAACTCATGAATTACAACAGCTGTTCTTGAAGAGGTTTGTCAAAATAAAGCCTGGACTCCGCAGGACCGTTAACTTTCGACTCTCTCCAGGAAAGTGGTGAACAGTGTAGTACCTCAAACAGCACAGCAGCAGCAGCATTTATGTGTTTTATTAGCACAGTAGTTTTAAAAAGGTTATCGTGTGTGTTTATGTAAAGTTGTGGATCAGATTTTTTAAATATTCTTGAGGCCAAAAACCGAATTCTCTCCATCATGGAACAAGTGAAAGATGTTTTAATGATATTGTTGAAAATCAGCAGCTTAATAAGGCATGGCGAGGCAGGTTTAACACACTGAAGCTCTTGAGGAAAATCCTCCCAGAAAACGCAGGAATGATCTGTTTTTAAACATCTGGTGTAAAAATAAATGCTCAGAGAGGAAAGTTCAAGCTCCAGAACTATTTTCAGGGGTAAAGAGTCACACAGACGGTATGAAGAAGCTTCAGTTTCTGGCTCTAGTCCCTGCTGCGGGGGTTATGCGGTGCCGGAGCTCCTTCCACGGGGGCCGAGCTGGGAACCGAGAGAAGCTGGCCAGCGTGCATGCGCTCATTGACGCGCAGCTGGCAGCCATCCTGCAGCATGCGCACAGCTATCCTGGCTATGTTGCGTGAGTCGTCGAGCCCAGAGTGAGGACGACCTTCGTACGTCAGGCCGAGCTTCTCCAGCATGGTGCTCAGCTTCGTCTGCGAGCGGGGCACCTGGAGGAAGAAGAAGAAGAAGAAAAAAAGGTTGGTTTGCTGCTGTAATGGTGAAATGAAGACTGGAGACCTTTTATCACAGAAGACATTAGGACATGTAACAACTAGGCAGGGTTTTTCCTCCATTCAAAAAAATTTGGTGCCCACCAAACAGGTTCAGAACTTCCCCCAGATTTTCTAGAGTGGTGCTTAATTTACTCAAGCATAAAACAACATTTTTGTTTATTGAATGGCCATAAGTAACAGTAAAACGCACAGACTTCTGTTAAGTAAGGTAACACAGACTCAGTGCCTCAGCTAACCACGCTTAGGTGCAAAGTCACCCCCTAAATGACCCATTTTGAGCCAGGAAAAACCCTGATAGGCATGGGTATTATTAGGATTTTATCAATACTGAAGCTGCTTACTGAAACTACTGTACATACAATATGTTGGGGTAAAACAAAGACATACTTCTGACATAATGGCAAGTTCACCAATGATTTCTTTTGGCAATTTGATTCTGGCTTATCCCATGAGCAACACAAAATGATTACTCAAACTAAGTTTAAAGCAGGGAAACCAAGTGTTAACCAACTTAAACCCTTAAACATGCCCCTGCATGCATCCCTATAAGCAGGGGTTAAAGTGGGTTGGAACAAATCTGAAACAGCCTTCTGGCACCTTCAGTTAAAGAGCAAGTCTGAAAGACAATTTAATACATTATAATATCAAGAGAGTTAATTTTTTGTGTGCTTTGGCCTGGTGTTGCTTCCAGCTGATTCCAAAGAGACACTGACTCAGCAAATCAGAAAGTAATGTCAATCCACAGGATCATTCACGTGTCATGTGTTCATGCATCCAGATGTTAATATGGTTGCAGTCACTATACTTAGATTCAGCATCCAGCTGGTGCTACAGAACAGGAGCTAGTTAAATTTTTTAAGTGCTCAAATAATATCAGCCAAACAAGGACTGCTCAGCAAGTGACATTTAAGAAACTGAGAATTTAAAACTTACATTAAATGTCCTACGTCATGTTAGATGTCTTAATCAGACACTGGATCTGTGCATGATGCGCTGCTGAAGTTATCTGGTTATTTTCAGTCTTATAATACATTTTATTTTGCATTTAAATTTAAGGACGTTCTTTAGTTACAAAGCTTGAAAACGTACCTTGTAGAAGTTCCCGTATGACTTCCTTATGTTTATCCATTTCTTTGCAAACGGAGGGTATTTGATCCGGCTAGTCCGACACTGGATGTTGAGGAACTTGCTCATATCCCACGACCTATGGAAGATGTTAAAGAAACAGCGGTGTAAGCGACTGAGAAAAATACTAAATATTCTGCAGAAGCTTTGACGTGAAACCCACCCGTCAGTCAGAATGGCGTATTTGTATTTTGTTCCGAGTTCCCTCTCCTGAAGCCAAGATACGACTCGCTGTAGGACCACTGGGAACAGGTCTGCTTCATCGACCATTTTCTACCAACACAACACAACAAAATAAGAACTGCTCCTTACGTTAATGTGACACTGACATCAAAGAAAACAGCTGAACTCAACCGACCTGTGTTATTCCTGTTAACTTCACACAGAAGTCTGAAAGCTGTGGGTTCAGCTCGGGCTTCACATACTCCTGAAAGGTGTCCACCTGCACAGAAAATTAGACAAACATCAACAACCTCAACAAAAGAAGAAGAATCCTGGCTTAAATCACAAACTTTACTCACAATCTCTAAGGTGTGCGTGTTGATGAGAACCATGGGGAACTCGATGATTTCATGGAGGAAGTCTGAGGGATTATCCTCTTCACATGTGGCTTCAAAGTCCACCACACAGATGTAGTCGTAGTAAGTGTCAGTGGGGCCTCCCTCTGCTGCCGTCTGCATCAGCTTCTGCTTCTTATAGTGGCTCTTCAGCCTCTTCTTCATCACATCCTTCACTCCTCTGCACACACAAAGAGAAAAAGGTTTGGGAAACACTTCTAAGAAACATGTTTGAGTGTTTCGTTCTTAAATATTTATTAAAAGCTCACCGCGTGTCGAGCTTCAGCTCCGCTAATTTGATCCGAAGCTCCTCCTTCGTCATGCGGTTGATGTGTCCGTTGGCCAAGGCGATCTCTTTGTACACCGGGTGACTGAAGTCGCCCTTCGACTGAGACGGGGACACCTGAGGAGCCGATTCTCCAGTAGGACATAATTTGCTGCAGGGCTTCTCCTGATGAGGTGACATGTGGGTCATTATGTGTCAGAGAATGATGTAATGCTACAAATTCAGCCAGAAATAACAGGCAGAGCATGAAGCAATGATTTGTTTGCAGGAACAGATAATTTGAAAGTTAAGTCCAACAACTTGTCAGATCAGATTATCTGTAAAAGAAGGTCAGGTAGGTCAGAATGATCCCTCAGTTCACTCTTAAAACTGACACAAACTTGATTAACATGCTATAGAGCTGCAGTTTATTATATGAAGTTTAACATGTATATGTTGTATTATAGAAGATGTGCTTTATTTATCCCAAAAGTTGTGAAATTCCTGTTAGCAGCCAAAACATGAAACACAGCCTATAACGGCATATACTCACTGGCCACTTTAATAGATACACCTGTTCAACTGCTCATTAGCACAAACATCTAATGAGGCAGGGCAGCAAATCAATGCATTCAGACAGGGTCAAGACGAACTGCTGAAGTTCAAACTGAGCATCAGAATGAGGAAGAAAGGTGATTTAAGTGACTTTGAACGTGGCATGGTTGTTGGTGCCAGAGGGACTGGTCTGAGTATTTCAGAAACTGCTGATCTGCTGGGATTTTCCCACACAACCATCTCTAGGGTTTACAGATGGTCTGAAAGAAAGAAAATATTCAGTGAGCTGCAGTTCTCTGGGTGAAAATGCCTTACTGATATCAGAGGAGAATGGCCAGACTGCTTCGAGCTGATAGGAAAGCAACAGTAACTCAAATAACCACTCGTTACAACCGAGGTATGCAGAAGAGCATCTCTGAATATCACAACAGGTTGAACCTTGACACAGTTGGTCTACAGCAGCAGAAGACCAAAGCAGGTGCCACTCCTGTCAGCTAAGAACAGGAAACTGAGGCTACAGTTCACACAGGCTCACCAAAACTGGACAAGAGAAGATTGGAAAAATGTTGCCTGGTCTGATAAGTCTCGATTTCTGCTGCAACATTCAGATGGCAGGGTCAGAATTTGGGGTAAACAACATGAAAGCATCAATGGTTCAGGCTGCTGGTGGTGTCAAGGTGTGGGGGATATTATCTTGGCACACTTTGGGCCCCTTAGTACCAACTGAGCATCATTTAAACACCACAGCCTACCTGAGTATTGTGGCTGACCATGTCCATCCCTTTATAACCACAGTCTACCCATCTTCTGATAGCTGCTTCCAGCAGGATAACACACCATCTCACAAATCTCAAATCATCTTAAACTGGTTTCTTGAACATGACAATGAGCTCACTGTACTCAGATGGCCTCCACAGTCACCAGATCTCAGTCCAGTAGAGCACCTTTGGGATGTGGTGGAACGGGAGATTCACATCATGGATGTGCAGCTGACAAATCTGCAGCAACTGTGTGATGCTGTCATGTTAATATGAACCAAACTCTCTGAGGAATGTTTCCAGCACCTTGTTGAATCTGTGCCATGAAGAATGAAGGCAGCTCTGAAAGAAAAAAGGGGGTCCAACCAGATACTAGCAAATGTAGTGACCGATGAGTGTATTAAAACTGTCCAGTGTATGTATTATTACCCTGACAAAAAACACAGATGAAGATCAAATGTAATTCTGATGTTTTAATATTAGTCACTTAAATCCAAGATAAACTGAAAAGTGATGTTTTCTGCCCAGTTTTATTACGGGAGAAGCTTAATGAAGCAATCCTGAAGTATAAATCTGTCTGGCCTGTTTGTAGTATTTTTACAGCCTTTTTAAAATGCGTTAAATTATCTGATGGTCAGTTTAAATTAACACGCAGCCTTCTGCTCGCACCCACCTTTTCCTCCTCTTTTACACCAGACATCTTCACATTGTCGTCCTGGCCGTGGATATTCTCCTTGTGTTCATCCATTTGAAGCGAAAAGTAGTGCACAAACTGATTAGAAATTTTAAAAACAACATAAATTCACGTGTAAATAACGTTTGCTGTGGCTCTGCTGATCGCGTTAGCAGCTCTCGCTAATATTAGCTCCTTAACGCTTAAAGCAGGCTAACCAGTGCTGATGTGTTAAATTAATATCAGATATTTCACATGAAACACCAAAAGGACGTCTTTTCAGAAAGTAAATAATGAGGAGCCTCTCGCAAACCTAAACAGCAGCCTTCAACTTTTCTTTTTTTCTCACCAGGCGGACAGTTATGACAGTTTCCGTTTTGCGCCAAAACAACAACAGCGCTCACTACCGCCCCCTGGTGCTGCGGATGATTGAACTGTCAGCGCCACCGCACAAATGCGCAGATTATGAGGGGAAAAGGAAAACATTCGTGTGCTTGGTTTTATCCCTGTTCATCTGTTAATATTTTTTTGGTCAAGGTAACACATCACTTCCCTTTGCAAGGCTGGACCAACCATATCAAGGTTTTACGCCCGCAGTGGACGACTTAATGAAATTATATCCTATTATATCCTAGACTAGATTTAGCAGTGAGGAAATACTTATTTCAAGTGACTTCAAGGTAAAAGCTTTTGTCCAACCATTACTCATGCAAAATTACATTTCTTTAAACAGATTTCCCAAACATGTTCACAGTTAATTAATGTCTGGGTTACATTTCCAGCTGCACATTTTCGTTCTTAGACTCTCCAAGAGCAGCTTTGCATGATTCATAGTTCAAAATACTCCTTATTCATCCACTGTCTGAAACAAGCTGTTTCAGCTCTTTTTAAGCCACCTTTCTTCTGATTGGCTGCCCCTCATAAACAGAAAGTTTGAAGGTGGTTGGAGCTGTGTGCCGGTTATGACCATATTAGGGATATCCCCTCTCTTTGACATCATAAAGACCCAAGAGTAGAAGAAAATTTTCTGAAACCAGACATTTAGAGCAGTCTGAAGCCTGAGCTGCTGGCTCAGGAACAGTGGTGAACCTTCCCAGGAGTGGCCGGCCGACCAAAATTACTCCAAGAGAGGATCAATGACTCATCCAGGTCGTCACAAAAGAACCCATAAGAACATCTAAAGAACTGCAGGCCTCACTTGCCTCAGTTAAGGTCAGAGTTCATGATTCAACAATAAGAAAGAGACTGGGCAAAAATGGCATCCATGGGAGAGTTCCAAGGAGAAAACCACTGCTGACCAAAAAGAACACAAAGGCTCGTCTCACGTTTGCCAAAAAACATCTTGATGATCCCCAAGACTTTTGGGAAAATATTCTGTGGACTGATGAGACAAAAGTTTAACTTTTTACAAGGTTTGTGTCCTGTTACATCTGGCGTAAAACTAACACAGCATTTCATAAAAAGAGCATCATACCATCAAACATGGTGGTGGATGACTTGCTGTAACTGATGGAACCATGAATTCTGCTCTCTACCAGAAAATCCTGAAGGAGAATATCCGGCTATGAGTTTGTGGCTTGAAGCTCAAGTGTGACAAATATGCAAAAAACAAAGGAATCAGGATGGGGGGTAAATACTTTTTCATAACAGGGAAAAACATAGTTCTACTTTAAGCTAAAAAGAGACAAGGATAAGCTAAATGAATGATAAATATTGGTAATTGTTTGAGTATAGTTACTGTATATATGTATCTTTACATGTCATGCTAAAAAGTATCTGAATAGATACATGTGTTAAAACGTTAGATACTGGACACGGTGGATTTTATCGAATGTAATTTGGAGGCAGTGCTCTATTTGGCCGCTAGGTGTCACTGTGTTCTCTATTTAAAGCCACAAACCATTCACGTTTTCACAGCAGACGTCAGTACAGTATGAATCCTTTGTAAGGGGCAAACAATTCTGCAGAAACAAAGAACAAAAACCTCATCAACTGAGGCAGGCAAAACAAGAAAACTGGAAAATCTGGCATCATGTAACTGATGATGACTGAAAATCTGCTGAATGGGGCAACAGCAGTTTTGTTTTGATGTTTGTCTCTCACAGCTCATAAAATGCAAATGTCTGTCTTAATGAAGAGCAATAAAAAAAACACCTGGCATTCATTTTAAAATTCATCTGTGACTGGAAATCCAACATTATTTCCTTTTATTCACCTGCAATTACTGAGAAATTAATGTGAGTTTTGCAGCAAATTATAATGGATTATCAGCATCCATACATTTAAACTGAAGTCAGGAGTAAAATTAAATGCTGTAGTGTGTAAAATCTGGTCAATTTTACAGCTGCTGTAGGGGGAAGTAATTTCACCAAGTTTATGCATGTGTTCCTTATAAAGCTTGCACTGCAGTTTGATCTTTACAGATGAGCGCTGTCCTGTCGGATTATGTTCTCTATAATTCATAAGAAGCTCAGAATAAAAAGGCACCATGTTAGAAAAACAAAGATTTATTTTCTCATTTGAAAAAAAATGCAGTTATAGAAACCCCATAACCAGAAACTAATGCACATACAAGAAACAGGTATTAGAAAAACCAATAAACATCATGATGAACTTACAGCTTTGGAGAGGAGGTGCATGTCTCTCCTGACAGAGACAGTGTTTGAACTAGTTTGCAAAGAAACATCAAAGACAAGCTAAGGTTTCATAAAAACCTCCATATTTGGCTTTTTTTTAAGTGAAAAACAGAAAAGAGTCACACAGAAGAAGAAACAAGCTGCACTGAAAAGGCATCAGTCCCATTTCAACCCCCTCATCATCACAGTGAAACGGGGTCAGGGAGCTACATTGTTCAGTTCCCTCTGTCCAGTCTGCGACGCTGTGTTCATGTCACGTGGAAAAAAACAGCCGCTAAAACACCAGTATTACCACTGCTGCTTTAATGCATGAACAGACACTTATTTCAAGTTAAAAAGAACAATCAACAACCTCTCAAGTCTTGTAGGTATCAGGGCAGAGTGACGTGTGAAACGGGCTGAAATTAAAATGTACAGCTGTAATCAATCGCGTTCAACAGTTTTTGAATTGACAATTCTGAATGCTGCTGTTATCCCCGCTGGACATGAACGCAGCACAGCATCAAAGGCTTCACACACAAGTTAATTTGTCCTGGTGACCGTTTAAAAAGGCAATTCAATGACACGTGCACCTTAAAGTCAAACACACATGGGATCACATGCAAACCTCAGACAATTTCAAATCACCTCTTTTGCACATGCAGCACACGGTAGGAAATATTCCACCCAACTGCATCAGACATTAGTGTTCTCTCATGCACCTCTGTCGGCTGGCTGCAGTGCATGTGCTTCTCTTCTACCTTCAGAATTTACTACTCACTGTCCTACCTCACAGTTTGATGTAGATACTTTTTTTCTAAATCTCTGTAAAGCTTTGAGAAGCAACTGTTACCTGAAAACACAAACATGACAAAAAACCAGATAAACACCAAATTAACAAGACAGAAGGCAGTTCAGAAGCTTTCATTTAAAAAGAACGGTTTGACGTTTTGGGAAAGAGTCATTTTTTTGTCTACTCAGTGTGACATTACAGCCAGAAGATGGAGGGGTTAGCCAACTTTTAGAACTGGAAGCAGGGGGGAAAGCTACCAACACCTCTAACGCGCATTAATTAACTATAAAATGGCCTAATAGCAACATGAAGTAACCAATCCCTCATGTAACAGCCTTTAAAACAACACATTGCAGTTTTTGTACACATTAACCAAATCTTGAGGACACCTGATGAAGAGCAGCAGAGTTTTTGTGGTGCAATCATCGCTGTGTGCGAGCTGTTGATTTTCTTTACATTTGTCATCAGTTTGTTTTCAGACCTGCACCTGCCCACGTTTTGGTGTTATATATGCGTGTATTTTACTAGTTTTTACAGACAGTAGAAGTGGAACCACATCCTGCAGTAGGTAAGATTTGAAGTATTTTTTAGAAAACACTGATATTGTTTCACCATTATGCTTTTTAGGTGCGGGACAGCATATAAAGTTGTAAGTCGTAAAGTTGGAGAAGTGTAACTTGCAGGGAATTAAGTATTTTAAACCTTATTGTGGGCAAAGTCAGCAAAACCTTTCAACCTTCTTTTTTAAAAATTTAGATGCAACTGATACATACATTCATTTAGAGAGGGGCTTTAAAATAACTGCCTGGAGGTGTTTCTGAGATGGCTCCCAAGTGGCGAGACTTGCTTCTAGAAGGACTTTAACTGAGGGGCTGCATCAAGCCCTGAGTTTAAAATAATCACAGATTATTTTGGTCTGTGAATCATGCAAAGCTACCCCGGAAGAGTCCAAGAAAATAAAAATGGAGTAGGAAATCAGCACAATGGGTCCACTCTAACTTTAGGTGAAGAAAAAGAAACTCAGAGGGGGAACAGAGTGGGCAGGTGAGGTAAGCAAAATCAGAAAGGTAATTAATTAAATTAAATCATTATTAGGAGTATTTTGTCTAACTTATGATTATTTAGTTACTGTGATTCCCACACCTGATGTTTTTAGCTGGGTTCGACCAACCAGAGGCTAAAAGTCTAAGCTAACCATCTCCTGGCTCTAGCTTCACATTTACCATGCAGACTTAAATGTATTTTCCAAAACATCCAACTGTTCCTTTAAGAAACACAGTACAGAGACACACAAGCAGGCGTACGACGCACACAAATACACAGAATTACACATTGATAGAAGACAGCTTAAAACAATGTGCAATGTGCAGGCTTCAAATTGTCACTTGGAAGGAGATGCTGACAAGAAAAAACATCACATAAATACAGAACAGCAGAGGGACACACAGTACGACTCAACCTGCAGGTGGATGTGTGTTTGTGTTTGTCACAGCTGGCTTGGTGTGTGCGTTCAAATCGGATCCACTGGACACATAACTGCCAGTTTGTTTGGAGGTGAGAGGTGGTGCTCTAACAGAAACACTTCCCTTTAAGGACAGGAAAAAATAACTGTTATTCCACGCCCTGGTGTAATCCCACTTGTTTATATTTAGACTTTAGTGTGTGTTGTTGGTGCCACCAGAGTCTCCTGGTGACCAGATGAAAGCAGCTGATCACACTGAGCCGATTTATATTTTATTGGTCCGACAGATCTCAGGCAGAGCAGCCACGTTTTTATGCTTGCACCTTCAGAGTGTTCAGTTCAGGTGTTTAATTTATGTTAGCTTACATATTCTGGGTGAGGCCCTGCGCCCATGTGCGGATTTCAGAGGACCCACTTTAGACATGCAAAGCACAGAGCTGTAAATCGAGTCACCGTGGAGCCCAGAATCGTTAGCTGATGTAAGGCTACATGTAAAATCCTCCCCACCAGACCTGGGTCCAGGGTTTGGACAAACTGGTCTCAGTGCGGGAGGAGCAATCGTTCCAAAGCGCACTGCAAATGTTCCCAGTTCTTCCACAGCAGCGCCAGCAAAGACACGCCCACGCAGGTGAGTGCCAAGTGGAGGCGGCTGCGCAGCAGTGGGGCGGTGAACTTGGCCGCCGTGGACACGCACACCAGGATGACGGTGACGATGGCCAGCATGATGTTGATGCACTTGCCCAGCAGCACTTTGGCGTCTGTGTTTTCCAGCTGAATGGTCTGTTGCTGCTGCTGCTGCTGGAGCTCGAGCTTCAACACGCGAGTCTGACACGACTCCAGGACCTCCTATAACACACACACACACGCACACACACACACACACACACAAAACGGTTAGAGATCAGGGAAACACTGGAGAGCACTGAGTCATAGGGGAAGGGCAGCAAAACTGGATCACATATGAACATCAGCTGCATTAGACATGAACACAAGCACAAGCATTTCCCATAAGAAATAAATAGGAGACAACGGAGGGATTGCTGTGGCTTCGGTGTGACATGTTAGAAGAGACACAGCTGTCATCCTTCCTGTCACTCTCCTATCAGTCTTATTCTTTTTTTTAAAAATCTGCATGATTCTGTTTAAAGTTTCAAATGATCAGTTAACCATTTGGACTCCAAAGTGTGACAGAATGCTAAGAAATGCTCATTAAAACCTACCCAGAGTCCAAGGAACACCCTCAGATTAGTTATTACTCCCAAAATATTAATCTTCCAGTGATAGGAAGAGGAAAAAAGCTGCAAACTCTCTCCTTTAAGATGCACCAAAAACCGAACATTTGGCATTTTTTAATAACAACAATCACTTGGTTTATTACCTGCTCTGTACATTACCAGTAATTCCTAAATAATTTTCTAAAAGTTCTAATTTGGTAATTATTATATATACAGGGGTGTGACAAATTAAGAAGTCTTAGTGAGGAGTTAGAGCTCCATGTTCTACCAAACAGCTTCAAAGCTCCTCTGAACTGTTAAAAGTTTCTGGAAGTCTACTGAAGGGATGAACATGATTCTTCCAAAAGAGACTTCTTCATAGGTTGTTTAGATGGTGGTGGAGATCGCCGTCTAACAGGTCAGTAACAGGTGTTTACCTGGGTTAGATCTGGTGACTGCAGCACAGTATAAAACATTTAGTCCGTTTTGTAAATTTAGGTCACTAAGTTTCAGAAAGGAGGTGACTTCTCAATCATAATTCGTAAACCAATGAGCATGCGGCTTCACAGTCAGATCCGCCCCTCGCTCATCATATCCGGTTTCTTAACACCAAGATGAAGACAACCTGATGTTCATTTTGTAAATTATGGTCCCATTAGAGTCAAAAGGAGGATAATGCAGGGTATGCCTCTCTTGGGTTTATATTCACTACCCTGTGAGCATACAGTGTCCCACAGTTTCTCACCTTTCACTCGTCATGCCTAGTTTCAAAACATCAAGATGCTTAGCCCGAGGCTCCATAATGGGACCATCACGGAGTCTATGGATTCTTGTAATTGTCACACCCATCAAACTGTTCAGTGACCCTCTGACCCTCACAGTGCCCTGTGGATAGGGCTGTTTTCATCCTGGCAAAAACCACTTCTGTCAGGATAGAGTGACCCTTATCACTAAGGGAGCAAGTGGACCCGACAAAATGCCCCCACAGCAAAACAAGATCCTCTCAGTGTAGGGGCCAAGGGTCCAGGTTTTTCATTTAATTTGTCAAGAGTTTCCAAGAAAACTCTCGTAGTTTAATCTTGAACAAAACTGTGACTTTAAGTACTGTGTACATGTTCCAGTATGAGTGTGTGGTGGGTTACACAACAGCTCTTTATACACAAGCATACATCACCTGTATGTCCCTGGCCCTCTCGTAGGCCTGGTAGGCCACCTTCTCCTCGATGCTGGCCAGCTCCTGCTTTAGGTTGCTGGTCTCGTGCTGGTGCAGCTCCGTCAGGTCATTTAACTGGTCCTCCAACCGCTCATACCTGACAGACAGAAACACCCACAAACATGCTGAGTAGGTGGAGGCGGAGAGCCAAGGAGAGAGAAACAATGCATTATTGAGAGAGTGTGGGCACGTAACAGTACAGCAGTTTATCTCCTGCTGCAGCCGAGCAGCTGAAAGCCTTTGCCCTTGGTTAGGGGTTTGTGTGCAAGCTCTGCCATCTATTTTTAGTTTACCAAGGCTTTTAATAATGGACCCTTAAACTGTCAAAAGCTCTTTAATGGATGGGCTCTTTAATGAAGTCATTCGCCTTTGATGGGCGAATGACTTCCTGCGTGGATGCAGCTTTACCCATAAAGGTTCTTTGTTGTATGAAATTTAGTTTCTGCTTTATTTTTTATTTTGCATTTATAGACATGCAAACTTTTATACATTCATGTGACATAGTCATGTCACATGAATGCATAAAAGTAGCACACATATTCTGATAGGTTACGTTGTCCTGGAAAAAAAGGATGTATATTACTAGTTTGTCCATCATAGGGTTGAGTTTTCACAAAAATTTTTAAACAAGAAAACCAAGCGAACCAAAAACAGGAAAAAGTGACTTAGACCCCCACTTGGTTAACCAGCTACATGTTGCAGCTCTATTGTTCAACACTTTCTACAAAATAACAAGCAAAAAATACATAATGTGTTTAGCAGAAATATTATATACAGTATTTTAACACTTTTCTCATCTGTCTCACAGTTTTGTGGCAGCTTTAATTCTCTGTCTTTTATTGGATTTTCTAACTTAATTTAGAACCAGGTAATATAAACAACTGATTTTACAAGTCATATTTAATTTAGTACAGATAGTCGTGCACAGCGCCCGAAACCAGTTAAATATTTTATGCTGGCTCTGGAGACAAATTTATGATTTGTAATACTACATAAAATTACTATTTTATGTTGGCTCGGAGGAGCTTTGTCCAGCATGAGAAACACGTTGTAGTCGGGGCTTCATTATGGGAAGCAGTGGATTCAGAGTTTTTGCAACTGAGAAAAATAAGCATAAAACTCTGCACATTTCAAATTCTGCTGTTTAAATTTTGATCATGATTTGTTCACCTGTTTCTCAATTTTATGGTAGTGAAATAAATGTTACATATAAGAAAACTTTTAAGTCACTACACATCAAAAAGGATTTTTAATTGTTTTATTCAAGCGTTTGTTTCAGGGGCTTTTAAGGTACTGACACTGAACTGTGGTCATCCTCACTCAAGTTGGGCTCTTTTGGTCATGACTCTCTGTCTCTCTGTTCACTTTCTCATTCTCTCAACTGCTGACCCTCAAATGACACATAAATATATAATAAAATATATAATAAGAATCTTTCAACAACAAGAAACAATCTACCCTTAATACAAAAAAAAAAACAAAGCCTCTGATGCTTTTTATAAGCAACAAAATGTCTTTTTTTGGTCTTGTTTGTCACATCAGTTTGAGTTTTTTTCTTCTTTCCAAACACAGTTTTTTCGGCATTTATGATTTTAATGATAGTGACTGTGGAGGCATGAAATTAGAAAGTGTATGTGGCATTTAAAGAAGCATGGTGCAAAGAAATTCCTTCAAATCTTGAAATAAAATATGATTTCATATACAGTACACAAACTTTTCCCCTGAAGTTTCTTTCAGGAATTAAAACCATTTCCATTTTCTTCAGCTTATCCTATTCAGGGTTGCGGGTGGGGGCTGGAGCCTACCCCAGCCAGCCTAAAACCACCAACCCCCCCCGGAAATATTTAAGTAAGTCACAAATTATTAAAAATAAATAAATTTTATACCAGCTAAGGGCTGTTAGAGTGAAGCACAAACACCTGAAACAGAAGAAAATATTTGAAGAAATCTACCAGTGGAGTAAATAAAAATTCTAGCATTAAAGTTAACAAAAAAAACCCAAACTAACCATGAAATCTTTGATGCTTAAGACTTAATTATTTCACTTATCAGATTCATTTCTTGTCAGTTACAATTGAAACCTGCTTTTTGAAACAAGCCTACTAACCCGAGAAATTGTTTAATCATATAATCAGACATTATCAGCCAGTTTCCCAGCCATGTATTTAAGTCTATTCCTGGACTAAAAGAGAAATTCTATGAAAATCTCGAGTGTTTTCTGGAAAATAGAGTCTAAGACTTCCTGAAATGTGTCGTGATGTCATGATCACCTGTATCTCTCCTCCTGCAGCACCTGTGTGAAGCAGGTGTAGTCTCGTTTGAACTGTGTGTTCAGAGTCTCCATGTCCTCCGCCAGCTGTGTCTGAGCCTCCCTGATCTCCCGCACCATGTCCAGCACCTCCACCAGGCGCCCACTGGAGTCTGATCTTCCGGGACCACCTGACCCCGCCCCCGACCCTCCTGCTGGGTTCCCGTTGGAGTCAGCGGACGCGGATGTCCCGGTGGAACACTCATCGTCGCTCTGGTACTTGGTTGCCTTGGCTACTGTGGTGGCACTACCGCTCAGACCCCTCGGCCCTCCCTCCACCTGCAGCCCGGATCCCGCCTCCATGGAGCTCTTCAGGTGGGCGATGTTGTCGGCGCTGCCAAACTTATTCCTGATGAGGTTGGCAAACTCCCGCGACTTATTGAAGAAAAACGGGGGTGAGAGTGACACACCGGGTCCGATCGTCTTCACTTTATCCAGCGCCTGATGGCGCCCGGTGGAGCTGACATCCCGCAGGCTGCCCTCCTTGCTGTGAGTACCAGACTCCTTGCTGTTGCCATCTTTTTGGCTGTGCTTCCCGTTGGTCTCGCTGTCCTTCATGCGGCGGTGGTACTGCTCCAGCTTCCTCTGCAGCCGAGTGATGGTGTGTGCAGACTTCTGGTTCTTCTTTTCAAATACCTGCCGTATTCTCGATACCTGCTGCTTGTCAGCACTGTTCATCAGCTTCAGGTACTCGGCCACATTCTGGTCCCGAGCCGTCTGCTCCACCTTAATCTGCTCCGTCACCTAAAGGGAGAACGAAAAGACAGATGTGGATTTCCAAGAAAACAGCTGCTGAAGCTACTTATTGATACCCTTATATATAGTATGTGTTTATTCATTTGTCAGGATTGTATGTTAGAATGAAGTAACACTGCATAAATACCGACAGCAGCACCGTTTGTCTGGGTGCTCATCGATATTTAGTGAGTCTGATGCTAATTTAATATCGCCCCTCAGGTACGATCCTTACTGATTACTATCCACATGAGGAGATGTTAACGCAACAACATGCTTTGTAGGCTTGTGAAGAAGTTATCCTGGGTTTTTTGTGGAATACAGATAAACCCTGGTAAACAGAGCTGGTGTTAAAGGCTTCCCTCAGTGTAATGATTAGCTTCCCTAAACCACTTCACCTGGGTGTTTTTATTTAAAACACTTTGTTTTAACCTAGTTTTAGCTCAGTTTTAACTACAATAACCTTGTACTGCACACAATTGATGTTCAAGTGTAGGAAAAAAAACTCCACTGTGAAAAACATTTCTGATTTCTAAAGAAAAGACTGAGATGAACATGACTCAAAGAGATTTTTTTTTCTTGTATCATAACTGACATTTAAATGACATTTAGTTCATTACTGGATGAAAAAAAGGCTGTTTCCGTTGTTCCAAGCGCCACCAAACTGGGGCTAAGGAGATATTTAAGTTTGTTTTTTACTCAACTGTGGTGTTTGTTCTAAGCGCCCATGTGTCACATGTGTACCCACAGCTTTTCAAATCAAATGCAATAAATCTACAAAGAAACATCAAAGCGGGTGTATGATGTTTTTCTTCTTACCTTGAGGATCTTCTGCTGCAGGCTGTCGATACCCAGCGGCCCTTTGGTGAAATCCAAACCCACGCCGTCATGCCCAACACTGTCAACCACATCCAGGTTGGACTCTGAGCCGCCGCGGCGAATGGGCACCGGGATGCTGAGGACATCACAGCCACTGCGCTCTGCCTGTGGGCACAATGATGTGTTTGGTTAATATGTATGCTTTTGTCTGGTCAGTTTATACAAACAAAATGAATTATTGACTTTCAAAACAACTGCTGTAATTTGTCTTTCAGATGACTAACTGAGTCAAAGTATTCATGGCTTGAAAACCAGAGGCAGATAACATACTAGAAGATGAAACTGCTGTTATTTAAACCCTTGAAATTGCAAATACTCTAGGCATAGTTTTGATGATGACTGTTTCAGAGACTAGCATTTTACTGTCAATTGTACAATGCCTCATTCAGACAGCGTTTCTCAAGAAGAAGTGACAGTAAAACAAACTGAGGAGACACAAATCTTTATGTATTTTGCAGACAAAAGGTGCACAGACACCAGACTGTACAGCCCCATACTCATACTGAGCAGGTATAATAATCTCCATGGTGATCATCTGACTTTATAACAACATCTGCTGGATAGCACTAAACCAGAAAATTGAAATTTTGACCCCTACTAGTAGAGCAGGGGTGTCAAACTCGGTTTCACTAAGAGGAAACACTTAGAAACGTATGAAGGGACAGAAAATGACATGCTTTAATGTAACAGGGAAAACAGGTTAGAAACACTATTGTTGCATGTTGTATAAAGTTTCATTACACACAATTTGGTCCACACAAAGCCCTCACAAAGTCAGCAAAAACCCAAAGTCAGGCACATATTTTCAACATGACAACTTGATTATTATGTAGTAAATTTCTCTAAAAAAAGACCTTTGATCATGTAGTACCATACAGCCTCATCTTCTACCATGAAATTGACTGCACATAAAAACCCAAAACTGCAAATTAACTTTGCAGTTTTTCCACTGAATGACCTCCCTGATCTAGCCATTTCTTCTGCTATCACCAAACTTGCCTTTGCAGATTCATTACTCTGAAATTTGGCTTGAAAAAACCTATTCTGATGTGGCTGCATGCCTCTTTTCAGTTCATTACCTTTCTGAGGCTCTGTTACCCCTCTGTGGCTTCATATCTCTGCCGGTGTGTGATATCAAAATGACGAGGCAAATTCTATTATTTGAAAGACATAACAGGCGTCTCTCTGCACATTGTAAAGTAGTACTCAAACTCCAGTCTGACCTGTAATTGCCTGCCTTCAGCATCAGCTTTCCTTTTTATGTGCCATTCTCTGTTAGCTAGCTTGTATGCTTGCAGGTGAAGTGGAGGTCTGCCAGTCTGTCCAGAATTTATTAACAAACTGAAATGTGGACATTTGTGGGCTGGATCAAAATTTGTGGCCTGCAGGCAACAGGTGTACTAGAATAACTAGTGTTATTTCATTAAATCCTGAGGTGAGGAAATTTCACAAAAACAATCGCAAATGTGAAACTGCATGCGATTCCACAGGATTTATTCCGTGTTCACAGAATATCTGCCATTAATGTCTACTAAATCTCATCTCATCTTCATCCATCCCATATTCCCAAGCCAGCCGAGAGACACAACCTCTCCAGCTTGTCCTGGGTCTGCCCCGGCGTCTCCTCCCAGTTTGACATGCCTGAAACACCTCACCCCGGAGGCATCCTAGTTAGATGCCCGAACCACCTCAGCTGGCTCTACTCTGAGCTCCTTACCCTATCTTTGAGGCTCAGCCCAAACACCTTTTGGAGGAAGCTCATTTCTGCTTCATTCTTTTGCTCACTACTGACAGCTCATGACCATGGTTGAGGGTAAGAATGTGGATTGACCAATAAATCAACAGCTTTGCCTTTGCAATCAGCTCTCTCTTTATAACAACAAACCTGCACAGTCTGCACCCCTGTGGATGCCGCACCAATCCGCCTGTCAATCTCTTGTTTCACAATCCCCTCAGTCGTGAACAAGACCCCGAGAGATACTTGAACTCCTCCACTTGGAGCAGAAACTCACTTCTAACTCGAAGAGGGCAATCCAACTTTTTCCGCTAAGTCAGAGTCCATGGTTCTCATGTCCTAATTAACTTATGGGGCCCAGCCAGAGCGAGCCACATGAGTCGACCCTCCTGTGAGCCCATCACTCACAGGAGAAGCCATAGGGGTCTTTGCTTTGCAGATCGGGCAGCAGTCAAAGGAGGAGGCCTTGATGGTCCTACCCAGAGTCATCTCATCTCATGCATTAGCTGTGCAGATATTTCAGTGTCAAAGTGGTTGGCTAACTGTCCACCAAATCGACAGCGCACTCCACAGAGTCACTGCATAGCTCGCCTAAAATAGCTGCTGAAAGGTACAAAACTGCCTCATTCAAGAGACAAAATGAAAACTCTCTTAAGCGTTGTACTGACAGTTACACCTAATGAGGCACAAATGCACACTGTAGAGAAAAGGCAGACTTTGTTCAGATGTCACAGTCTGCTCAGGCTTTCAGGCAAAACTCTGCACTAAAAAAAAAACCTGCTGCACGATCTTATGCCACTGATTTAAAATGGCAGGTGGGTTTATGTGACCTCAAAAAAAAGGCTCCTTTCATCTTCTGTCTGTCTTGCCTCTTGGTGAGTACACCTACTATCCTGGCAAGAAAAGAGAGAAAATAAGAGGATCCAGAGAATATTCAGTGTGTAAAGGGATTCATGTGTTTAGACTGGAAGAGAAGATGGAGGGGAAGAAGGCAGCTGATGGGACAGTAAAGTAGTCTTAAGACTTCACAATGGTCAGTTATTGGAGCAGTGAGGAGCTCGAGGCTCCAAACAAACAGCCCCCAGTGCCTGAAAATCCACTCTGCATTGACAAAAGCAGACGATTATGTAAGGCAACCTAAAATATTAGTATGTGGTAACTCTAGTTGCCACGGCAGCAAAGCACACACACACATTGTCAGACTTGGCTCTAAAAAAAAAAAACACACACACACACACGAGCAAACTGCTGACATACCCCGAAGGCGGGTTTTTGTGCCTTCATTCCTGTTGTCTGTTTGTTACACATACACAAGCAGAATACATGACACTGTAATTGTGTCCTCTGGCCTGTAGCCGTGCAGCCTGCGATGCATCAAGCAGAGTCAGCAACCATTAGTCCGAGCATTGAATCCTACAGTATCAAACAGTGATGATTATTATCATTCAAGTTGTTTCGTCGTTCTTAATGAAGCTATTCTTCGTTCTACTCCTGAGTACAGATGGCAAACGCCCTCAGAACATCACACATCCAATCAGAGGGTAAGAAATGCAGCCAGAACAAACTTGTGTTGTAAATAATGCTGATGTAATCAACACAAGTAGAGGAAAAAGTGCCACTAGTAACCACAGCCCTTTGGTTCTGAAAAGTGAAGCCAATGCCGAAGTGCAATCTATCTAATGCCAGCAGGGGGCGACTCATGTGGCTGCAAAAAGAAGCCTGGATGTGTAGAAGTCTATGAGTTAACCAGCCTATTTACGACCTCAGTATAAACTTTCCTGCTGCAAATTTCACAAAGACAGATTTTGACTATGGCTTAGCTAAAAGAAGAAGATTTCAGAGACACGTCTAAACGTCACATCTGCCAACACTTCTGTTATTCCCGGATCTCTCCTGTATTTTAAGACCATCTTCCGGTGGCCCCACCCGTGACCTTTAATCTTTATTATGAATAATTGCAAGTTTTGTGTGTTCATCTAATTTTACCCAAGTTGCCATATTATCTATGAAACACAGCCTACACACACTAAATACAGTTTTAACCCATCTGTCTGCACAACCTGGCAACCTACAACCTGATTCAGGGAGCACAGACAGATCAGCTGGAAGCTGAATGAATTAGCTTCCTATCTTAGCTGTTGTTTAACTATTTGAGCTCTCCATACTGCAAAGACAAAGTAAAGAGCTAGACTACAAAATAATACAACTAAGGTAAAATCAAGGTGCGCAAAGGTGAGTTGTTCACTTCGGTATAGTTGGAAAGGTTTAGGAAATAATAACACATAATCAAAATGTTAGAATAATACAACACATCTTTTCAACTGCAGGCAACAAGTTGCAACCACTTTCATCAAACTTATCCAAGCTGGGCAATTTGATGAAAATGGTTGTAACTTGTTGTCTACAGTTGGAAGGAGGTGTCTTGAGACAAGTGTGCAGGAATTAACTACAAAGTCCAACCTTTAGTTTGCATAGAAGACACGGACTTGTCTGCAAACACTTGTCAACAACTAGCTGAGCAGTAGTAAAATGGCATCTTCTATGCAACCTAAAGGCGACTGCAGCAACTTGCTAGCAACCAAAGCAATCACAAGGAGGTTTTCTATATTATGGCCCATATTAGATTCAAAAAGGATGGTATAACAGGGTATGCTCTAAGGTGGCCCACTGCATGACTGACAAGTCTCTAACTTATGAGTTTGCTGCATCACTCAGTTTCTCAGTCAGTGCTGCCCATCGCTTGTCACATCCGGTATCAAAGATGCACCAAGATGGTGACAGTGAAAATGCTCAGCTTGAGGCTTCACAACAAGACTTTACAAACATTAGATTATCTTTTCTCTGTGTTAAATCATGACAAAATGCATAAATCATTTAATGATCAGTACATGGTCCCACTACAAGGAACAAGATACAGGACATCATAGTTTTATATATTTTCTTCTTGCTTTGGCGTCACTCTGACACACAGCCTGCTCTTATATCAGCTGGGACACAGTGGATTCAAGTGTGTAAATCTGCGGCTGTCTGAGCTTCGTGCTCAGCAGTCCACACACGTATTGGACTTCCACTGGAAAGTAGGTCTGAGGGTGAGAGTTGGAAATTATTAACATGTGAACACACACACAGAGGGGCCGTGTGTCCGTTTTACACAGCAGATATCTGGTCACTACTCGCCCCGTGACCCGGGTCTGCACTCAGGCCATTTAGATTATTATACAGATGGTTGGACACAGAGCCAAAACACAAACAGCACACCAGGGCATTTGTCCACTGGGAAATAAAAGGAGGTTATCTGGATATTGACTTGCCCGAAAGTAGGCAGTTCAACTTGTATCCAAGTAATAAAAAAATAAATGGATGAAAGTGGATGCAGAGATAATTAAGGTCTGGCGGTTTTCCTTGGAAGGAAGTACAATTGCAAAAAGGCTGAAAAGTAGGTGTTGTGAAAAAGCAAAACAAAAAATACACAGTCCTGGTGGCTTAGCTGGTTAATTTACATAGCATCTGTAGCTTCCTGTGGTGAGGCCTGGAAGTCTTGAAGCTTTGATTTACACAAACACCATCCATCATTACACACAAAAAATGTCAAAAGCTCCACTGCTCTTTAGTTTTATTTCCATCGAGGAGCACCCACAAAAACACATCTTTTAATCAGTGACAGCTTTGGTAACTGTTTTAAGTCTGGGGTGTCACTAAAATGCACTGCTGTTCCTGGTGTGGTTGAATTTTTACCTTACAGGGTTAGAGAAAAGATCTCAACGAGTCATTTAGTCCTAAAATATTCTATCCTTTATAGATTCACTGTGATCTGAACACATGATGAGAAATACAGTTGAAACTGCACTTATATTTTCTAATACCTCAGGCTGTTAATCATTTATTTTGTAAAGGGATGACTCATTCAAAGTAAATGTTTGTAGACAGCCCACTTGAGGTTAAATTGGCCTGAATGTGGCCCATGAACTCAAACTAGCTTGAAACCCCTTATTTAAGTCTTTCATTATGGACAGCAATCAGCATCTAAAATGTGTCCGTTTTGCTGCTTTTCTAAGATTTTTTTTTTAACACTGAACTAAATAAAACAAAAAACTTGCCAATTACCATTAAGGAGAAAAGAACCAATTAGGGTTGGGTGATTGGACAACTGAATCAGCCACCAACTATTGAGATTTTATTGTTTTTTTGCTTCTTCATCTGTCTCTTAGAGAACTGAGCATAGACATTACCTCTTGTCCCTGGGGCCATAACAGATGAATAATAAAACTGTGAAGTGCAATGGCTGAAATGTGCCACAAATAAAAGATTACAGATTCTTTACTGCATCTAGTGAGACTGTGCACTTCTCTGCAAACAATCACTGGTTGTTAAACTGATGGTTTTAACATACTCCCCAAACCTCATACAGATGAAACTGATGGGAATGTCAGTTTTATGGCTATTTGTTCAGAATTGAAATTACTCAACAAATCTAGAGACGGGTGACATGAAATATTAATGAAATTGTAGGTGCAGTAAAAGCTTTCCAACAAGTGTTACACTGAACATAACAAGAGAGCGAGCAAGAGAGGGAGAAGCCAACAGGGAAAACTGTCTGAGGTCTAGTAAAAAACATATTACAGGCGTAAAAAGAAAAACAGTTGCCATAGCTTCAAACTGCTGACCCCCGGTGAAGCTTTTTTGAGTCAGTATCAAAGAGATATCGGATCCAAATATCAGATTGGTGCATCCCTACTAACTCTACAGCAAAAGCCTGAGGATTCATTCTTTGTTCACTGTTCAAATTCATGGCAGTCATCTAATAAACATTCAGGCTGGATCAAAGTGGTGTGCTGACAGACTGATCCACAGAGCCACGTATTTTTAGTTCACAAAACTCATCAAATACCCGATTACCTCCACAGATGCAAAGTCAATGACTACCTTAGTTACTGCAATTCATCAGGTGAACAATTTAAATCCGTACAAGCATGCAACGACACATCAGCCAAACATCTGCCTTACAGACGGCCATTGGCCGAGCTGCAAATTGGAAATTCACAGATATCAGTGGGAGATGTTCATCTGTTGTTTCCACTGGCTGAATGCTCAAAAACTGTTTGATCAAGAAGTGAAAGATAATTAAAATATTTTAATTATCTTTCATAATGAAGATTTCTTTGTTGCCTGGGTAACACAGGACATAAAAAAACAAACAAACAAACAAAAAAACAAAACAAAACAAAACAAAACAAAAAACAAAAAAACAACAACATCTGTATGGGCCCAGAATTTTGAAACTAGTACTTCCCTACTATTACATTTCATAGCAATCCATTTAAAAAAGTGAGGGGATGATCTGTAGGACTCACCCTCTGAGGACTGTGACAATATGTTCCAAATTTCATGCCAATCCATCCATTAGTTGTTGATTTAAAATGCTAAAATAAGGCTAATTTTCATCAGATTACAGCTGACGGTTTTCAGAGGGACTATTTACATGCAGCTTAAGCCTGCTCACATGTGATTGGTCAAAGGAAATCAGACTACAGATGGAGACCAGAAAACTTCCTGTCCCTTGCCTAGTGACTTTGCATTTGATATGCAGATAGCCATTTAAAGAGATTAATTGAAGCCTAAGTTGTACTAAAATTACCAGCAATTTGCATGTAAAGCATACGAAACGATGGAAGAATGGTGTGCGTCTGAACTTCAGTGGGTGTTTGCATTTTCCTTAATCAAAATGAAAGATGAGGAATTGAAGTCACAGCTTGTGGTGTGTCCTGTATAAGAAAAAGAGAGAGTGGGCCAGCAAGTGCTACTCCAACTCTCACTGAGCCAGCTCATCTAATGGAGCTGAGAGTAGGGACCTTGCCATGGGGAAACGGCAGCCTGGCACAAACACACAGGAAATTGCCAAGGGAAACCTTTTCTTCTGCTGCTCCCTCTGCGGAGTCACAAGTCATTTATTCCTGCCTCCGATCCATCAATTTATTTTCCACTAACATGAGCCAGAGGTAGGCCAAAACAAGGAAACTGTAAACACTCTGTCCCCCATGAACAATGTCATCTTCCCCTCAGGTTATCAGTGTTAATTTAAAAAAAAAAAAAACGAGATGCAGAAGTGAGACTCAACATTTTGTCGAAAAACAATCAGCAACTGGCTGCTGGTGACAAATGAACCAATCGATCCAGCGCTAATCAATCAATTCAAGGCTGTTTGCGGTAAATGTAAAAGCCCCTCTGAGCACTAAAGATAAGTACTGCACATACATGTTGTTAGAGTCAACAGACACACAGGAAGCCGCTTTCCAATAGTGACATCTCACCCTGACAATGAAGATTAATGTGCTGATAAGACGTCCTGCTCGTGCAGTAAATATACTGATACAGTATAGGGCCGTGGAATTGAGCTGCATTGATTGGATGATCAACATAAGTTAAACAGCAACCATTTCATTTAGATACAGAATAAATTCTCATTTTTATTTTTAGCAAAATCACCCTGCTGGTTGCAGCTTCTTTAATGAAAAGATTTGAGTTAGGTGATCTGCTCCTTGCTCAGATCGTCCTGTCGTCCTCCTGTCATCTGGTAATGGAGGATGGGGTTAACATGTACCGAATTAAGGTACCCCCATCTACCCTCAAAAATGCATCCTGAGTGTTCGAAAAACAAAAATCACACTTCTTATTTCTCACTTCTGCCATGAAGAGAAAGAATGCAGACTTGTTCACATACAATGAAAAATGACCATAATTAGTGATCATAAGTGGACGGATATCAGCTGCAAAGTTAATTAGCCTTAAGTCATAACATTTGTTTGGCTTTTTACTATATTCCCTTTATGCCTATAGTTTTATGTGTATGTGTAAAATGCTCATCTGTCTTTCTTCCACACTTCACTGTTCCCTCCCCACACCAGGGAAAAAAAAAAAAGTTGAGTTCAGGAGATAAACTAGTATCTCTGCAACTGCACTTTTTACTAAGCTCTAATTTAAAATCAAAATTCGTCTTCTTTTTGCTTCTTCTCTTTAGCTCTATGGCTCAGGACCAGTAAAAAAAAACAAACCAAAAAAAAAGTGTCCTGGGCAAGCTGATTGGCCAGCTGATGGCCCTTTCCACCTGCAAAAAACACCAACAAGTAGCTTTTTTCCCCCCTTCCAGTCAGTATTCTCACATTAAAACAACAGTAAAAGTTCTGAGTCAAACCACCTGTGTGTATGGTTTAAATGTGACGTTTTTAGCTGCTCCCATCCAGCAGCTTTGTTTCACACAGTGTCAGCACAACTAAATGAAGACACTAAATGAAAGCTGTCTATATGCAAATAAACTGCTTGTTTAATTTGCCACAAACTTTAAATTTGGCATACTTATTGTTAACTTTGCTGCAGGTTGACAGCAGCCACCTTCTCCCACTCTCTCTTTCCAGCAGCAATACCTGCAGCATGCAGGGGTGACTCCAGAGAGGGGCACGACATTTACTCCACTACATTGTATTTTCAAGCTTCAGTTAAAATGTTTTCCCTGATACATATTTATGATATAAAATATAAATCTATTAATAAATTATGCCTTATGCCTTGTATAGATTAAGCTAGTAAATAAATTGGCTTTTTTGTGGGCCAGTAAAAGTCTGATCTAGAGTCCCTGTTTTTTCCCCAGTGGGGAAAAACACTGCCTTTAGGTTTCACCAGACCAGATCATTTGCTTCCATCTAGTCCTCGACCGATCCAGTATGGAATTCATCTGATCCATAACTGTGGCTAGGTTAAATTTAAGGATTAAAAATCAAACCAGCTGACAGAAACACCCTCCTTCTGTTTTGTTTTGCTTTGACGTGATGATGATGGAATAATGTAGCCACATCCCACTTGTACACTCATTTCAAAGACTGCAGAGGTACGAGCATGAACCTGTGTGTATGCATGAGCGTGCCCAGGCAGTCTCAAGTTTCGGTTATATGTATGAATGTGGACACAAAACTGTGGCGGGGCAGATTAATTTTAATATGAATCTCATAATAACGAGAACCAGTGGCGATCACTATGACCACCCCGACATCGAAGCACAACGCTAATCAAGATAAACTAAATTTAGAGGTGCCAAACTGGGCAGAGGGAAACGATTAAAGATCTTTTTTTGGTATTTTAAAGACAACATGGTTAATCATTTAAAATAACTGTTAACTTCAGCGCCAGTGTTGAATCCACCTGAATGTACAGTAGAGCCATACTGACTCAAGTATACAGTACACTGGTATTGTTGACATCGATCAACTTACTGGATCAAAAGGGGAAAGAAATTTCTAATCAATAGTCTAAGAAAACCTCCAGTAAACAATAAATTTAACAAGCATGACTATTGTCCAGACAAATATTGTGCGTGTATTAAAGAGCACTTAATCACATAACCAATTTGTATACTGAATTAAAGTACATACTAAAAACGAATTAATGAGCTTGTTGTTTGTGTTGGAGAGAGAAGAATTCAATGTGAGAAAACCAAAGCACATAATTATTTTGGCACACATGGCTCTATGTGTTGGTCTTCTCCTTCACAAATAAGTGCTTACAGCAGTGAATGGTAGCAGATCATGGTACATTAGTCATCTATTAGTCGACTCCATCCCAGCATGGGGCCACACAGTGCCTGAACCTGAACACCAGACTAATGCTGGTGTTAAACTGGTGAGGGTTTGAGTGTTGGGGAGGAAATAATTGGATTTTGAGAATCCAGATAAAGAGACTTAGTGGGGGGAGGTTTCTGAAAACAGTTTTCTAAAGACAATTGCAGGAAGAAGCTTCACATAAACAACGTGATGAAGCCATGTGATCAATTCATCAATACACTGATGGCACAAAAAGGCAGCAAACCTTCCATCCATCCATCTTCTTAGCTGCTTATCCAGTTCAGGGTCGCAGGGGGCTGAAACCCATCCCAGCTGTCATGGGGTGAAAGGCAGGGTACACCCTGTCCAGCACAGGGCTAACAGAGAGACAGACAGCCATTCACACTCACATTCACAACTACAGCAAATCTGGAATTGGAGTACCCGGAGAAAACCCACTCAGGCACAAGGAGAGCATGCAAACTCCCCAAGGGAGGGCCCCAGCTGGCCCCTGGATTTGAACCTAGGACCTTCTTGCTGTGAAGCCACAGTGCCAACCACTGCCAGTCCCAAATCTTAGCAAATCTTGTTTCCAAATACAGAGTCTTCACCTGTGCATACTAACTACTAAAACCAAGTGCTCAAGCAAGTGCTAAAGACTGATAATTACACCTGAAGGTAGACGGGCAGTCCACACCTTTACTTGAAAAGTTTATTAACTTTTTTGTGTAAAACAGTAAGACAGCTCATGCCGATCAAATTTGTCTTTTTTCACTTATGATACAGATAAAAATATACCATGGCTGCAATCCTAATATATACATTACAGGAACCATAAACCTGATGCTAAGTATGTTTGCATGTTAAAGGGAATCTATTCTGCTCATTTCCATCTTCATTTTGTTAATTTTGGACTTTACTAAAGTAGCTCTGTATGTTTCACAGCTCAAAATAATCCTTATTTATCTTGTACTGAGCTTTGGTGCAGCCCCTCAGTTCATCCACTGTCTGAAACAAGCCATTTAACTTCCCTTCCACCTCCCTTTAAGTCAGCTTTATTCTGATTGGCTGCCCCTCGTAAACAGAACGTTTTTAGAACAGCAGGTGGGTGGGGCTTCTCTGCTCATTGTGCTTTTGTAGAAAATAGATATTTATATATTCTACATCACTATTCACCCTAAAAGTACTGAAATATTATTAATTTCTGTCCATATCACCCAACCCTACACTAGGGGATATATGCCTGTGAAGGACTTTGATCCAGTTCATCAAGGAAACGAGATATTCAAATTTTGGACATGCCGGTGTCACCATATACAGAAGTCTCACGTCAGAAGGAGGATCTTGACGTTTGCACCAAAATTCCTGTCAATCTGTCAGGTAACTGTTGGGAAAAGTGAGTCTGGACCAAAATGTTCAACCATCAGACTAACACTGCCAACCATACAGCCTCATGACCAGTTTAACAAAACAGATGATGGCAACTTTACAGTAAGTCTCTCTGTTTTCTGTCTTTGGTATTTGGCCATGACGTAAGTGTTATACTCTAAAATAACCCTAAAAAAATCAAGGCCCAGGCTTTGTCCATTATGCTGACCTACGCCTACATTCAGCACAGCACAGAAAATACAGCAGCTCTTTGGATGAACATGGAGATGAAGTCAGCCAACATATAAAGGTTTAATCCAGCCAACCCTGTCAGATTTGTCAAGGCCACTCTGTTCCAACAGGCTTGAGAATAACACAGATGAGTATCCCTGGTTATTTATGACTCCACTTCCTGAGGGCTCCTGAGAAAGCTTGAAAACCAGGTCTAAAGCATCATGTTGCCACAGGATGAGGTACAGGTTACACAAACCACTGCACCTACGACTGAATTCGAATCCATTCAACTATAAAACGCTAAAAACCAGGGGGAGCATTTATGCTGACAAATGACTAAAACCCTTTCTGGTACAAATCAAACAGAAATGGGCACAAACTATTGTTTGCTCTTTATGAATAATAAATGAAACACAGTCCCACATTGGGTTTCTACCACTGCTGTGCATCATTTCCATTACCTTGTTGGCTATTTCCATTATCTTCTTGTGTGCTGTGCTGTATAATTTTCACATCATTATCACGTTCTTAGAAAAACAGGGCTCCAGCTGCATAATTAACCAGAGGAACTCACAATATTGAAGTCATGAACCAAAGGACTACCTAGGAGTGTCTTTAAACATTATTTTTAATCTGTAAAATTATCACTGCAATTAAATAATGAATATTATTGCCATAAAGCTATTTATGGATTAAGGGTTTAGCTTGGTTTTATGACTAAATATCCTTTGGGTGTGTTGGGTGAGCTACTGCCATTTAAACTGTATTCAAGCCACGTACAGAGACAGAAAAGAAGTTCACCTATGAGAAGAAGAAAAAAGGGGACAGTTTGAGGCGAAATGAGACACCGGGCTGAATGTGAATGGGACTGCTGAGCCTTCTGTCTGGAGGGGCTCACCCGTGACTTTGTGACCAGAGAGATGAGCCTCCTGTGGGGAAGTGGAGCTGGCAGACAAGCACACCTCCCAGTGGGGCTCAAGAGATTCAACAGAGAATCACCCAGGGAGTAAGTGGAAAGCAAACCAGTCAGAGACCAGATGGGAAAATGGGAAGTGGTGTAGAATACAAGCATGGAGAGGTAATGGAAACAGGAAAATTTAACTTTTTAGGTAAAAACCTTTTTGGAAAACTGGCTATATAAATAAAAATAAATAAAATACAAATAAAACTGAATTGACTTTGGGGTGTATAGTGATCACATCCCCTTATTTCAAAAATTTAGGTCAAAATTATTATGATTCCAAGCTGAAGGTAAAATAAAAAGTCAGTACCATAAAACTACACGTTACATGTGTTAAGAAATTTTCTACATTTAACTTCCATATTATTCCATTGTGAGTTTTGCATACCTTTGTTATACTGTGATCAGAAAACTGAGATTTATTAAAGTAGCTTTATATTATTTCCTTTTTTATCGGATACTGGGTCTTAGTGCAGCCCTTCTGTACATCCTGTCTGAAACAAGTCAATTTAGCCCCTCCCCATTAAAAAAAAAACTTTCTTCTGATTGGCTGTCCCACCCAAACAAAGGGTTTGAAGTTGTTTTCACACCTACAGTTCACTTACTCTGGTGTGAATCAGTTGATGAGTTTGTAAACTGGTAGCTTTTTCCCGTGCTTTGGTTTCTTTTCACACAGAGAAAAGTCCAAACGAATTCCAGGCGAACCAAAATGCGCTACTACAAACCACGTGGGAATATTCAATCTGTTTATTAGCCAGATGTGTCTGGGGCAAATCCCAGAATGCAAAGCATATCTGGCTACGGGAAGCCGTTTAGCTCAAACTTGCAGCGTACACCTGGTAGTTGGGTTGGAGCTGGACCCTCTCCAAAGGGTTTTGGTGCGGTTGTTTTGGTCCGCACGAGTGCGATTATCATGTTCACATCTTTACAAATGAATTGCACCAAGGGGGAAAATGAGCCAGAGTTTGATGTATATGGACTAAACACATAAAATCACACAGTTATATACTACTGCTGCTGATGCACTTGTACCCCCGTTAATTGTCCTTTCATCATGATGATAGTTCAGTATTTCATATTTTTTATGTTTTATACTTTTTATTTGTCACTGCCTTGTTTGAAATGTCCCGCACCATGTAAGGCAGACACATTTTGATGACAATAAAGGTCTTGAATATTCTCTGCTCACAGCCAGAGCTGTGTGTCTGAGATAAACATATTAAAAATATCTAATCTCAATGACATCATACAGAGCCAAGATTAGGAAAAAAATGTCAGAAAGTGAGTGTTTAGGACAGTCTGAAGTCTGAGCTTTTGGCTCACAGGAATTACCTGCACATACACTGACCTCATTATTTGAAACTTTTGGCCATGTTTAATAATATAGGCACTCACCATTTTAACAATATATTATAAAATATACATAAAAATAATTTTAAAAATATATATTTTTTTATATAAAAATAAATAAATAAATGGATGTGCAGGGGGGTGATAGTAGATATATTGGGCACAGGATGTTGAAGATGGAGTTGTCAGATAGGAGGAAAAGAGGAAGACCACAGAGAAGGTTCATGGATGTATTTAAGGAGGACATGCAGAGGGTTGCTCTGACAGAAGAGAAGGATGCTAGGGAGAGGGTGAGATGGAGGCAGATGATCAGCTGTGTTGACCACAGAGCAACCGAAAGCAGAAGAACAAGAACAGGCTCCCTTTAACATACTGACTAAGACTGCAGCTAACAATAATTTTTAATATTGATGCATCTACAGATTATTTTCTTTATAAAATATTACATAGCAGTGAAAAATATGGATCTTAAGCTCCTTTGCGCTTGAGCCCAAAAATGAGCATTTTTGGGCTCAAGCGCAATGCAAAGCGTCGGATTCAGTGGTGTAAAGCACGCCGCCACTGGACTCTAGAGCAGTAGAGACATGTTCTCTGGAGTGATGAATCACGATTCTCCGTCTGGCAATCCAATGGATGAGTCTGGGTTTGGCGGTTGCCAGGAGAACGGTACTTGTCTGACTGCATTGTGCCAAGTGTAAAGTTTGATGGAGGGGGGATTATGGTGTTGGGTTGAAGCTGTTATAGCTGCAAAGGGTGGGCCAACATCATATTAAACCCTATGGATTAAGAATGGGATGCCACTCAAGTTCATATGTGTGTGAAGGCAGACGAGCGAATACTTCTGCCAATATAGTGTAGTTTCTCCAGGTCAGGAAAGTGATTTGCCAAATTATGCACAGCGCATAACTAAGGACAGACTTTTATTTTGAAGGGTAGCATATGTTTGTGTTACATATGTTATTTGCCACATTTTAAGTATGTTTTAAAAGTGGATTTTGGTGGCAGTAAATGTTTTTTTTGTTGTTGAGTGTGTATGTTTCTCTATAAAACAATGTTTCGCTTTTCAGCAGGTTTGTTTTTTCTAGTTTTTTTTCTTTAACCAAGAAGTGTGACTCTTGAGATTAAGAATCTCTTTTGTGAGAGTGTCCTGGGCCAAGATAGATATCATTAACTTTTCCATGTTTTTCCAATGAGGAGAGAAACCGAAGCTCCCAGAGAAATGGGCCCCGCCCATGTTTGAACCCAGTGCCCTCTTGGTGTGAGGCAACCACTGAGCCTTGATTTAGGGATTAATTCAAGAACTGCTTGTGATTCACACTGTTAAATATTAAACAAGATAACTTTAGAGTACTGTTAGTTGTTGAAGAGCAGTGTGTGTGTGTGTGTGTGTGTGTGTGTGTGTGATTACCTTGAAGTGTCATCAGGGAGTGGAGCCTCTGCTCTCTCAGCTCTCTGGCTCTGATGGTGTACTGAGTGTCTATCTCAATCAGACGATATCAGCTGCTCGTCTCTGATGAGCAGCTGCAGACTAGAACAGACACTGTTTGTACCGCTGATGCTGATGGGAGGATAATGAGCCCAGATGCTCCTCAAAAGCTTGCTAGAAATACTCAAAAAAAATCTCAAGCTCCGCCATGAATTTCTCCACAGTCAGCTGAACCTGTTGAACATTTATGGGGAAACCAGAGACTGTATATAAAAGATGGACGTAGCCACCATGACATCACCCAATGTTTTTTGTGAAGCCTCGAGCTGAGTGTTTTTGCCATCACCTTAGCCGACGGCTGGTCGCTTGCAGACATACCAATCTCTGGTTGCCTAGGTAACCCTCTAATGTAGTTACTACCAGGTCATACGTATGTCAATCAACTGTATCCTGCACTCTCACTGTTGCTTCAGTCACTCACCTGGAAGTTGAGAAAAGTTTATCTCGGGTCCCCCCCACTTCACGTCCCCAGCGGTTATTTTGATTGTAGTTGCTTTAAGTCGCCAAATATCCTTCACCGTCTATGATCTCTGCTTGCCACATCGCTTCCAACGTGGACGCAGTTTTAAACAGTGCAGCTTGTCAATCTCATGGAAAAGCGTTCCAGGCTTTTCTGTCTCTAAGAAGGATAAAGTTACAAAATGAATGATCAGACTTGAAACCAGCGACTGAAACCATAAACCGATCAGGAAAGTTTTCACACGTCAAAGGAACCAAAGGCGTTTTTTCCCATAGACTTCTATAGAACCTGAAGTGCCTCTGCTGGCCATTAGAAAGAATGCAGCTTTAAGACACTTCCACATTGGCAACATTTTTCAGTCCTGGAAGCTATGCCTATAAAACATGTCAATGCGAGTATAAAATATTTCAACTTTGGCCAAACGTTTGCTTTAGATCATGTCATGAAAGCCTACCAGCAGAGATTCTCCCATAGACTCCCGTTTGGATTCTGGATGCAATCGACAATCAGCAACGAAGGACAAGCTCATTGTTGCCATTTGAGGGCAGCTAGAGCTGTATGAAAATACATTACTGTGAAATAATTTCAGCTATTTGTTGTACATTGGAAGGAATTAGTTATTCGGGGTGAATATTTGTGAGTTGCGAAATGGTGCAAAAACACTCTAGCAACTGTAACGCAAGGTGAAACTTCACTTTGAGTTTGGTCTGAACAGACCATAAGAAAGCCAAACATAGCTGACATCATAAGAATCTCTTTGGAACACCGTTAGATCGTGCTAGGATAACATGGGTTGTCAAGTTTGAACACATTTCTGGAGTCCATGCAGCTCGAGCGCCGCTGTTTTACTACAATGTTCTGAAATTGTTCTGGAAATTTTTCATGGAACAACCTTTTCATCTAAACTGTTATGCTGATTTTATCGTATATATTGAAAAATGTTCCATTTACTGAGCCAAAATAAATGTATCAGACTTTTGGACCGCACTGTGCCACAGTTTTATCTATACTTGACAGTTTTACACAACAATGATTCCGAATGTACTTTATCATTAAAATTATTTTTTTGTAGTTGTTGTTCTGGACGGCAATGCGATGGCATCGATAGCAGAGTGCAGAGAGCTGCCTTCCTCTCAGCTCCTCGCAGGGACGAAGCATACATCTACAGACTGCTCGCCTGACGAGTGATTTACTCACTTACACTAAATATATTTTATATAAAAGAGGACCAAAAGTTCACTCTACTACAGAGGAGAAGTTGACTTGAGTTACCTCCGTCAGAATTCAGAGAGCACGCGTGAATTTACCAGCCTAAACCCCCATCATGGTGCAGCTGTTAAGCTCACAGAAATCTTTATTTAGTGCCAAAAAACTACTAATTAAAATCTTTCGTTTGAGGAACAAGAGTAAAAGTTTTGAGAGAATATGGTTAACATTTACTGCCAAAAAAAAAACCCTCTCATGATAATTTACAGGAATGCCCCAGTGTGTCAACTGCAGGGAGTCAACTGTAATGTACAGTAACAAGACACCACACTGAGCTGTGATAACAGATGATGCAGTTTTCCATCACCATTATACATATGCTTTTTGTCAGTAGTGCTGCTTTTGGATTAAATCTTTTTTTTCTTTATTCATTTTGAGGGTGGTTTTAGGGGAAAAAAAGCTGAGAAGAAAAACAAATATAACACAAAAGCAATCACACATGATGGATAATGTATGTAACCAGTCTTTACTGTGGGGTGCCCATCCCATGACTGTTAACAACAACAGAGAGCAACAAACAATCAGGGAGGTCTCATTACTGCATTACTACATCTCTAATGAGCCAACCCGCCATCATTAGAGAGGAAGGCTGTGTGTGGAGCAGATATACCTGCAGGAGGGTGAAGGTGAGTGAGTCCAACATTACTGATCTGCTGATGAGGATGCTGAGATCAGACAACCCAACTACACCACACAACCAGAAAAGAAAAAAAAACACTCCTGTCCGATTACTGTTGATGGAATTCCCGTTGTTTTCAAATGATTATTTCCCTGGAACATATCAGAGCCCTGCTGAGGTGTCCAGACTCCTCTTAAAACTACACTGTCTTTGAGGTGGAAAAAAATAATGACTCTCAACTTATTACCGGGAATTGTTATAGCTGCCAAGAAAAATAAATTCAAAGAAGGCTTTTGGTTCGCTGTCTGAGGAATCAGGAACCAGGAGATGGGTTACATATTTTATAAGATCATGTTAGTGGAGGCACATACCGCCTGAATTAACAAGGTAGACATCCTCCACTAATGAGATGTGGTCACAAACAGCTGTGCAGACAGGAAAGTGTGCAATAGAGGTCATAGATAATAAACTGTAGACAATTTATAACATACCGTCATGACAGATTATACATTATGCCTGAATTAGTTATGGTTTAGTGAGTATATACAAATCTAAAACTTTGTTGGAAAGATGCCTTTCCGTCAGCCTTCAGTCTTTAGTACATAACACTGCACACAAAGACTTTCCCACGGGGGTTTTTCCTGTGAGACAGGATTTGATTTTTTGGCAGGAATTCCTGGTATGAATAAAGATCTCCATTCCAGGCATTCACACCAGTTTCTGATGGACTTTTAAAATTATGCACAAGAATGCAGTGAAGTTTAGAGCTCTGTGCCAGGAAGCGGGTGTGCTCAGTTATCTGGTTACCTTTGCTAAGAACAAGCTGGGTCTTCCTGAAATGATAAACACATTCAGATATAAAAAGATCTTCTTCAGATTTGACTCTGAGTTATCCGATAACCCGGTATACTTGTTTCTTGGAAGGTAAAGGAATTTAAAAAATTTGTGAAATGTGTATTTGAACCTTTTGTTCTTAAACCTCTTATTTCCTGGAAAGCTGTTCATCTTCAGTGGAAGAAATCAGACCAAACTGACATTTCCTCCAACTTAATTTATTCATATTTGAACAGCTGACCAAATCTTAAATGTGGGCAGCAGTAAAGGAGTTTGGAACCAGGTAGAGGCTTTTTCAGTTTGCCTACTAAAGGCTTTGTTTCCTTGTCATTAGTGGGGTTAAATGCCAGGAAGTGAAATCCCACGCTCTGTTTCTGCTGCCACTGCAGGATCTTGGGATTATTTTGGATGTATGAGGTTGTGTGTCTGAGTGAAAGCATCATATGTTCTGGAAAATCCCCAAGACAGATTACCATGACTGTTACTGAGCCCTAAATTACTATTAACACAGTGAGGTTACTGGCTTATCTTTTTAACTACCAGCTGTTTAGTGCAGTGGTAAAATGTAATAAAATATATTTACTTATAATTAGAGTGCCTTGCAAAAGTATTCATACTCCTTGAACTATTCAACATTTTGTTACATTACAACCACAAACCCAATAAAATGTATTTTATTGGGATTTTATGTGATAGACCAACACAAAGTAGCACATAATTGTGAAGTGGAAGGAAAATGATACATGGTGTTCAAAATTTTTTACAAATAAAAATCTGAAAAGTGTGGCGTGCATTAGTATTCAGCCCCCTTTACTCTGATACCCCTAAATAAAATCCAGTGCCATCAATTACCTTCAGAAGTCTCCTAATTAGTAAATAGAGTCCACCTGTGTCTACTTTAATCTCAATATAAATACAGCTGTTCTGTGAAGGCCTCAGAGGTTTGTTAGAGAACATTAGTGAACAAACAGCATCATGAAGATGATGGAACACACCAGACAGGTCAGGGATAAAGTTGTGGAGAAGTTTAAAGCAGGGTTGGGTTATCAAAACGTATCCCAAGCTTTTAACATTTCATGGAGCACTGTTCAGTCCATCATCCGAAAATGGAAAGAGTATGGCACAACTGCAAACCTACCAAGACATGGCCGTCCACCTAAACTGACAGGCCGGGAAAGGCGAGCATTAATCAGAGAAGCAGCCAAGAGGCCCATGGTAACTCTGGAGGAGCTGCAGAGATCCACAGCTCAGGTGGGAGAATCTGTCCTCAGGACAACTATTAGTAAATAGTCCACCTGTTGGATGCTAGCCCATTAGCTAGCATCCATAATTACAATTAGCTAAACAGCTAATGGAGCCACCAAGATGAAGTGCAGGGAAAAATATCCTTATTCTTTGGCAAGCGTGGAGTGAAAAGCAGTGCTACTTTACTAGAGGTACTGCTACCTAATATGAAGTATTGCTGGCAGCTAATGGATATTGCTATCAGATGGCAAACCTAGCAGAACCTTGTTAGCAAAGTGTTGCTACTTCACATTAAGAAATATTGCTATTTCCCAAGATGAAAGTATTGCAACTTAACAGTGCTACTAGCTGCAGGATAGTACTGCTATTGGTTGTGAGCTAGTATACAACTGAATCGCTGAGAAAAAAGCACCCGGTGACCATATTGTACACTCAAATCTGTGGATAGTTTAGCTTTAGCTTAATGCCCAATAGCACAGTTGTCAGCAAGCTTCTGTGAGAAGCGAGAAGTTTTTGGATGACAAAGCAGCCAGCGCAACACAAATTTTGGGCCGTTTACTCAACCTAGCACATGCCGCTTTCTATGTGAGAGGGCCATAAGCCAGTCTATAGGAGCTGGTGTAATGGTATTAAAGCATGCAGGGGGTGCTCCTATAATGAGACACAAAATGAATGCAATTAAAGAGAACCAACAATTTCAAACAGAAGAGTTTACTGTTATATCAAAAACATGCAGATTCTCCTTCAACTGCCTTTCATTGATCAGAATTGCTATGCTGTTTCTGGAGAAAAACACATGCAAAATCTGTCTTTTCACTGTAGTATTTCTGTTAGGAGATTACTCGCCCTATCACTGGTTCTTCTCTTGGTAGAATCATTGCAAACCTTTCTACTTCCATTGACCCATTTTTGGCATTTTGTCTCCATGATAATCTTCCTCACTTTGTAAATCTGGCCCATAAGATTTTTCATTGATTCAGTGTCAACTCTTGCATTAAGCAACGTGCAAGAAAACATGCAAACTGAAAAGCTGCCGGTAGCTGCTGGTTTTGCACGTTAATGATTTAAAAATAACAGGCAGCAAAATTATAGTATATTTTTCGAAGCAATTCAAATGGTAAAAGTTTATTAAAATTAAGAATACTCTTGCTTACTAAAGTTTATGAACTTCACACTGTGGTTGCATGGCCTTAGAAATAACTAATGACTCAATTGTGTACACATGATCAATTTGCTCCAGTACTTAAACAAGTTTCACTATTTCTCTGGTAAGGAGGTATGGAAGAATGTGGTTATTAGTTTCAACTGGCTCATAAATATACACTAATTTTTCTAGTATAATTGAAGCAACTGGAGTGCTATGACCAACAAACAGTACCTTGAAAAAGTATTCATACCCCTTGAACTTTTCCACATTTTACCAAGTTACAACCACAAACTTAAATGTATTTTATTGGGAATTTATGTGATAGACCAACACAAAATAGTGTGTAACCATGAAGTGGAAGGAAAATGATACATGGTGTTAAAAATCTTTTATAAATAAAAATCTGAAAAGTGTGGCATGCATTAGTATTCAGCCCCCCGAGTCAATACTTTGTCGAACCATCTTTCACTGCAATTACAGCTGCAAGTCTTTTTGTCATGTAGCAGCTGTGTGGCAGGCAAGAGTGGACCCAGATGCAGGACTCGGAAGGCAGGAGATAAAACTCAAAATGCAGCTTTAATGCTGAACTCTTCCAAAAA